>PIJE02001030.1:120667-128167 GCA_002895965.2 Coryphaenoides rupestris | reverse complement strand
ACGCTCGACGAACGCCGCGTCACCTGCGTATCTCCGACGTCGGCATGGCGACAACAACAGAGAGGTAGAGAAGAGGAGAGCAGTGGCGGAGATCCATGAAACAATGGGAGAGTGTGGGGGGGGGGCGAGAGGAGGAGGGTGGGCTGAGAGAGAGAGCATTGGATTGTAGCGACGCTATTCGACAAAGCAATATCTGAAACATAACGAATATGGTTATCACTATCTAAAGTGCCTCCGCCTGTCTCTCTTGCCGCTCGATCCATGTCACCCATAGGTGACATGGATCGAGTCACCTGTGGGAGACATGGGTCAAGTCACCTGTGGGTGACATGGGTCAAGTCACCTGTGGGAGACATGGGTCAAGTCACCTGTGGGTGACATGGGTCAAGTCACCTGTGGGAGACATGGGTCAAGTCACCTGTGGGAGACATGGGTCAAGTCACCTGTGGGAGACATGGGTCAAGTCACCTGTGGGAGACATGGGTCAAGTCACCTATTGGAGACATGGGTCAAGTCACCTGTGGGAGACATGGGTCAAGTCACCTGTGGGAGACATGGGTCAAGTCACCTGTGGGAGACATGGGTCAAGTCACCTGTGGGAGACATGGGTCAAGTCACCTGTGGGAGACATGGGTCAAGTCACCTGTGGGTGACATGGGTCAAGTCACCTGTGGGGGACATGGGTCAAGTCACCTGTGGGTGACATGGGTCAAGTCACCTGTGGGGGACATGGGTCAAGTCACCTGTGGGGACATGGGTCAAGTCACCTGTGGGTGACATGGGTCAAGTCACCTGTGGGTGACATGGGTCAAGTCACCTGTGGGGGACATGTGTCAAACGGGGCCACATGTCACCCCCCCTCCACACACACACCCCCAACCCCCTTCCAGGTGTTCCCGTTGCGATCATCTCGCCACATGAGTCACGGTTTGCAATGGAGCTGGGAAAACTCTCACCAAGTTTGATGTTAGCCACGCGGAAAACTTTCTCCCGCCGTAGCGACTTAATATAGCGCTTGACATTCGACGAGGCCATTAGGCTTGACACATTTCTGTGGGATTTCACATGGCGCTTTATATTTCCGTTCACCATACCGCAAGAGTGTCTCGTCTCCGCCAAAATATTCCCTCGCAGCCTGTTTCCTCCCCCAAGTCTGAAGAGTTCCTCCATCGATGCTATCATTAAAACTCGCTCCGAGCTAAAGAAGATAAGCCCATTACGTAGAGAACTATCTCCCTGCCCGATCATTACACCAATTACCGCACAGAAACCCAGATTAGGGTGCATTCTCACTCCATTATGAAGGAAAGAAGGCCATGTTTAAATAGACACTTCTCCACGGAAGTGTTGAAAGCCAGGTATATCCAAACTCAGTCACTGTCACTGATTTCTGAAGTGCATTCTGACCCTCTCCTACATCTTGTTGAAACACACCCATGATGTAAGTGTAAGTGTATGTGTGTGTGTGTGTTTCTGTGTGACTGTGCATGTGTGTCTGGGTGTGCGCGTGTGTGTGCGTGCATGTGTGTGTGTGTGTGTGTGTGTGTGTGTGCGCGCGTTTGTGTGCGTGTGTGTGTGTGTGTGTGTGCGTGTGTGTGTGTGTGTTTGTGTGTGTGTGTGTATGTGTGTGTGTGCGCGCGTTTGTGTGCGTGTGTGTGCATTTGCGCGTGGTCCAAAACTACCGTTACAAGAGAGCCAGCCAAATTAACTTGGAACCAGTTAGCATCGGTTCCAAATGTCCTCTCTCTCTCTCTCTCTCTCTCTCTCTCTCTCTCCCTCTCACTTTCTCTCTCCATACCCCACCCCATCCCGCACCCACTAGCTCCCAATCTCCTCCCTGAATAATTCAAGTAGAACCGTTTTGAAAAGCCATCCTGCTGTCTACACTGCAAAAGCACAGAAGTGCCATGCACTGAATCTTATTCTGTGAGTAAACATTATTATTTTCATTTTCATCGTCGCATTGAAAAGCAGGGGCTATTTCTGCCTCCCTGCCACTGGGGAGCTCACAGTATAGCGAGCCACAGGAATACTAAACACACATGTCGAACTTATCCTCATCCTGCTGTTTACGGCTGCAGAGACACCAAGGAGTCAACATGCTCCCAGTGAACACTTCATCACAGCCGCCTATAGGGGGAGCTGTGTGTCACAGACGCCTTTATGGAGCCATCCAGAGGAGAGGACAACACTGAACCGTTTCAGGACAATTTAGTCGGACAACAAAACGAACCTTCCTAGCTTCAAGTAGGAATAAAATTGTCCTATTTTAGTCTCTCTCTCTCTCTCTCTCTCAACAAAGCGCCCACTAATGCACACAGTTGCCATAGGCATGTGCGTCAAATGCCACGCCCACACACCACACAACACTCACACCAACACTGCAATGAATGGTCGACGTGTGTACACTGCATGAATTTATTTGATCTGTCGAGTGACATTTTGTAGGCAACGTTATTGCGGTATTTTTCATGCAGCATGTTTTTAGAGATCCTCATTCATATCGATCAGAGATTCATTTGCAAAAAAGATACAGTAGCCGTTCAAAAGTCCTTCCAGGCTACGAGGACACAGGGGTAATTGATCAACTAATTATTGTGTTTGATGGCGTATCCCTTTAATCTGCTCCCCTTTGGTCTCGTCTATCTGCCTCTGATGCAGCATTTTCATCATAAAAGCTGAAATTGCTGTTCTGCTATTGTCTATTCTCTTTTATCTCCCGGCGTGGCCCCTGTGTGTCTCAAAGAGAGGCTCATATGCCTCCGCTCCTCTTCTACTGGTTCTTTCTCTTCCGTCTTGATTTCAGGGCTCTTCCTCCATCGCTTTGCCCCCTCGTCCTCTCGCCTTCCTCTTCATCAGTGCTCTCTCTCTCTCGCTCTCTCTCTCTCTCTGTCATATAGTTACCTCAGCATGTCTCCTCTCCACTCAGACATGTATAAATGAGTACGTTTACATGCACACAATAATCCGATAACTGGGAATAATCAGGTAATGGTAATAATCTGATTTGACGCGTTTACATGCACTTCAGTAATCAGATAACTGAAAACCCAGGTTTACATGATTCAGTCGATTAGTTGGATTTCTTTCATGACGTTGGGCTTGGGACCGGCAAAACTGACCCAAAAGAGACACTCTGGCGGAGTTACTTCGTTTTTTTTTTGTTTTTTTTTTATGTATTTAATTTTTTATATTACATTTACATCCCG
Source organism: Coryphaenoides rupestris (assembly GCA_002895965.2). Lineage (NCBI taxonomy): Eukaryota > Metazoa > Chordata > Actinopteri > Gadiformes > Macrouridae > Coryphaenoides > Coryphaenoides rupestris. The sequence goes on along the minus strand of PIJE02001030.1, from coordinate 124,958 downwards.
CTCCGGTCAGCCAGCGGCGGCTTCGCGTGATTCATTTACAGTCTGGACGTGGATGGGGTGAACGTCTCGTGCTCTGACTGCAGCTGGGAGGGACTGCTGCGCGAGGACACGACTGGGCCGCCTGTGAGTGCTTTAGGACGGGGGAGGGGCCCACGGCAGCACCCGCCCGCTGCTCGTTGACAAGAGGAAGAACGATACGAGCTTTCACGTCAGAGTCGCCAAAAGTCTCCAATAACACCAGAAAAAGTCGATAGATTTGTCGCTAGTCGCTTTTTTGAAAAAGAGTCGCTAGAGGGTCTGAATACTCACTAAATATAGAGACGAAGTCACTAAGTTTGCGTGACTGCATCCGCGCGACTGCATCCACACTTCTTCTTGTTATACGGCGGTTGGTACATCCGTTTACACATGCGCAGATGTAAAAGAACGAAAAGAAACCTGATTAACGTATACATGCGCCGAAGAAAACTGATTATTGGTCAAAAACCAAGCTGTGTTAATCGGATTTCTCATAAACCGATAACGGCCTTTATCCGATAAAGGTTATCGGAGTATGCTGTATACATGACCACTTGAATAATCTGGTAACTCCAGAAATCCGATAATGATCGGTTTAGTCGTGTGCATGTAAACGTGCTCAATGACTTTGAAATGATTCTGCTAAAAAACCAACTGAAGTCCTTCCTTGAAACTGAAGTTGTGTTTGACAAATGAAAACCCACGCTTGCCGTCTCCGTCCGTACATCGCCTATTCATCTAAAGCAGAATATTGATGCATCCGATGTACATATTTTGTCACTCTTCCGGGAAATAGAGAAAGACTAAAGGAAGACTTCTTAAAGCATGAGAGACGGGGGGTTAAACAGCATAATTTGTCATTTTTGCCAAAGGGAAGTAGCTCGAGCATCACCAACTAAGCTAGCATGCCATTGTAAAGCGGATATTGACAAAAAAAAGGGTAAGGGGAAAAAAAGAGGATGATTTCAGTTGTGTTCAAATGTGAGGATTTTCTATTGGGAATGAAAGGCGAGAGAGCGAGGCTAAGGGGAAGGTCGATCTACCAGGAAAAATGAGCTGTATCAGAATATAATAAAGCCTTCTAATTAATCTAAACCGGTCGGTGGAAAGCAGTCACACTGTGAAAGGGGAATCTGTTACGTGGAGTTTAACATGGAGATGAAAAATGAACGACATTCAGAATGCGGTCAAACGTCCCTGGAGTTTTACTTCCCGCGTGTGTGTGTGTGCACGTGTGTGTGTGTGTGTGCACGTGTGTGTGTGTGCACGTGTGTGCCTGTGTGTGCCTGTGTGTGTGTGTGTGTGTCAGCCACCATTCACACAACCTCCACAGAAACCTGTAATTAGATTATGGCTTTGTCCTATTATACTTTACAGTAATAGCGACACGCACCAGCTGGTACTGAAGGAAGAAAATAATTGGGTAGAGTGAGTGTCAATAAGATGCGCCGCACATAGGCACGGCTGCTACATGCTACACGGGACACGTACAACAACATGAATGTGATGTATTTAAAGACGCCGTGTTATGATTGGTTATGCTGTTATTTGTTTGCTGCTTGTATGTACAACACAACATTTGTCAAATTTGTATATTACATAATTGCGTGTTACATAATCCGACAATCAAGCACCGTTTTAAGTTGTATGCGGTCTCAAGAGCATGCCCAACCAACAGGGGGCGATGTCACCCTCGCTGTGAAGCCATGTTAGCCAATCAGAAGTGTGAAAAAAAGCTAGAACCAGTTCTGGAAGGCTAACAACAATGGCGCATAGGGCATGGTGGGACTCATATGGGGACTGATACTAAAGTGGAGTTATTCCTCAGTATCACACCTGAATATAAAGTTAGCAAGGTTAAAACCAGCACTATTTTGGCGTCATCCACCACTGCACAAAATCGCACAAAATGTAAACAAAGGAGATGACAGCACAAAAACTCTGGAAGGAGTTTTGCAAAATGTGTTTTGTGCCAAAACACATAGATAAAGCTACGTTTAGACAAATACCTGTGTACGTGTTGTGTGGGAATGTGTGGGAATGTGTGGTGTGTGTGTGTGTGTGGTTGGTGGCTGGCTGGCCTAATTAGTCTCACCTGGCCCTGTTAGGATCTGGGGGGGTGGAGCTACAAGCCTGTGGTGCATTGGGCAGTCAGTGCACCACAGGTTAAAGGTTCTCGCGTCTCGCGGAGTATGGAACAGCCTTAAGTCAGCCACCAGCACACACACTAGAGAGCACTAGCATGCTAGATAGCATAACTTTACAATAAACCGATTACAACACCACAACCTGCCTGTGTCCTTGGAGGAGCCCTGAACTAAAGCCACTTCAGTGGCATTGTAGCGCAAGCTATGCTACAGTGTGTACTAGGCCTCAGTCCACAACTGTGTTGTGGTACATGACAGGAGCAGAACAAAGGACAGAGGACAGAGATAGTGACAGATCTCAGTTCATTCAATAAGGAACTTGGTATCCAAGTCGTACGCTAAACTTCCATCCATTCTCTGTTCTTGTTGTTAGCAGCATTCTATCCATCTGCCTCCTCACCGGCCTCTTCGGGTTCCGTTCCGTGCGCCTCCTGCTGTGCGGTCGATGGCGTGTTCCTCGCAGGGAAATTGAAGAGAATCGCCCCCGCGCCCCCCCACATGGTAACGGAGGGGAACGGCAGACAGACAAGCACACGGGCACACAGGATGTCTCCCACACAACGTGTCCCTCATAGACTCACACATGCACACGCACATACACACTCCCTCATAAACACATACATGCAATCTCCCCCGGATTCATATACACCCCCCCCCCCCCCCCCCCCCCGACCGAGGCCTCATCTCCATACACCCGCCCGCACACAGTTTGGCATGGCTTGTCCTACATACAGAGATCCCCTCGCCAGCGCGGCTGCCAGGGAGGCTGGATGCGTTGTGGGTGATGGCTGAGTAAAAGGGGGATCATGTTGGATCCTATGGACTCTCAGCAGCACATGTCGGCTGGATGATTAATAGGCCTCCAGCGCCGGAGTCTCCTGCTACCGCACCGCGTCGGAGGTGACACGCAAGCGGGTGTGTGTGCGCGCACACACGTAAGCGCAAGGGCATTGGCGCACGTGCATACACGCACACACACACATGCACAGACAGACACACCCACACACCCTCACACAGACACACACACAGACACACTCACACACACACTCTCACTCTCACACAGTAAAAAATATATGGGTATAGCGTCTGTAACATCATACACTCAAGTCGTTTGAGGGTGTAGATCTTGTGTTTATGGAGCAGCGGAAAACAGTCCATATTTGGCACATTGAGGGCAGGACTCACAGCAGTCTACGGCCAACACTCCATATATTAAACTCATTCATATTAAACCCTTCGAAAGATATGTGTAAGGTTTGGCCAACTGCCTATTTAGTCCTCCACAAAGTAGGGGGCAGCATATTAACGAAAACGTTGTAGTGTACCTCCACTACTGTAAGAAACAAGGTAATGCACAGTCCCTCTCCTTTCTCCCTCCCCCCAAATGCATCACCCCACTGAATATAGCATCAAGTCAATGGTGCATTTTATAGAGCGCTTTTATCCACCAAAGTGCTTTATAATGTCTGCCTCACATTCACCCATTCATACACACATTCATACACTGACCACCCGGAGTCAACCATCCAAGGTGACAGCCAGCTCATGGGGAGCAGTAGGGGTTAGTTGTCTTCCTTAGGGACACTTGGCTAGGATGAGCTGGAGATTGAACAAGGAACCTTCCGGTTGCCAGGCAACCACTCTCCAACCACCCTCCTGAGCAACTGCCACCCCTGTTGCTGTTGAAAGTTTTCGTCCTTTAAGTGATTTGGTAATCCAGGGCCAGCAGCGTTACATTTGTTCAGTGAACTTTTGACATGCGCAGCGCTAGTTCATTGTCTCACGTTGGACTGAGGGCAGACTGGACGCTGCAGTGATGACAATCACCTCTTGAGGTACAAAATAATATTACAAGTATTACGTAGTAATAGGTAGAATTACGAGTCTGTACGGGGGCTGACGCTAGCTGCTAACTTAGATATTTCTGAACATAACGTCATAACTGTTACTTCTTCAACATTCTGTTGATAATTTAGTTGTTTTAATGTTTAAACTACTAATTGCATGAGACTCACACCAGAGACTGTCAGGGGCGACGCTTAACACAAACAGCCACACGCAAACCACACACATGCATTCTCAAATACACACAGACACACATTCACATTCACACAGCATTCGCCCAT
>PIJE02001030.1:53167-115667 GCA_002895965.2 Coryphaenoides rupestris | reverse complement strand
CATTTTTCACACAATCTTTTATGTCAACCAGCATGCTCAGAGATAGAAATATATAGAGCGAGATGAAGAGATGGAGAGAGAGAGAGAGAGAGAGAGAGAGAGAGAGAGAGAGAGAGAGAGAGAGAGAGGGGGGGGGGGGGGCAAGAGAGTCACCTTTTCATGAGAAGAACCTCACCAAGGGGATTCTTTGCTCCACCATGTGCTTTGTATGTCCTTACTGGCCCCTCTGTAGGCGTGAATCATAGTCATTTGTGAAATAAAAAAATAAAAGACTTTTGACCCTTGTGGTCATTCACACCCCACAAGAGACTTTGCCGAAAGAATACGTTTCACGTCTTCAGAAGTCGTGGTTGGTAACCCGCAATCATCCCAAATTCACTGCACGATGCGCTTGTGTGTCTGGAACAATGCACTCAATCCTCAATTCTATATAATTACTCTTCTGCAAATTCAGATGTTCACTCAAATGACACAACCGTGTCACAGTCTTTACATGTTGCATCAGTTGTCATAGCATATAGTCTGGGATCCAGCAGTCCTACTATGTTATTGTAGAACTTCTGATGAAGCAATCTTACTGTGTTACAGCAGAACTTCTGATCCAACAGCCCTACTATGCTGTCGTAGAACATCTGATTCAGTAGTCCTTGTGTGTTATATAGAGAGCTACTCATTCCAGTGAGTGGATAAAGCTTTCTGAAGGGGATTTTAATAAGTGTATTTCTGCAGTGGCAGTTTCTACCCTTTAGATATTAATCTGTCAGTCTGCTTCATGAGTCTCACATATAACACACATGGTGATGATTTACTGGGTGACTGTTATTCATTAAAAGTCGAGAGAGAGCGAGAGAGAGCAATCCAATTTACTTACTAAGCCATACAACACACTGATGCGTACAGCTCACACGTACATGCACACACCCACACACCACACTATTACACACTACAATACACTCAAGTAAAAATGCAATTCCCTATACCCTCACTGCTTGACAGAGACATTCCAGAGTTTAAACCATGTTCATTAACAGACTGCTCTGACAGCAGTTGCGATGGACCACGGGCAACAGCTTCAAACATGCATCGTGACTCTGCCTAGATCCTTGTGAACGGGAATGCCATGTGACAGGCTAACGTCGTACGCTATGGGTGAAGGCTATCGTATGCAGTACCTTACTGCACACATACACACACACACACACACACACTGTACTCGGGAGCACTACTGTGTATAGTTTGGCGAGTGTTTGAGTGCATATGGCGTGTGTGTGCGTGTGTGTGTGTGTGTGTGTGTGTGTGTGTGTGTGTGTGTGTGTGTGTGTATGTGTGTGTGCAGACAGAGTGACTCTACTGACTTGTCACCCCTGGACCGTGTCGCCCCCCCCCTGGGGACAGTGGGGGGGATGACGGGGAGGTTGGGGCGTGGGGGGGGAGATTGTTTCAACTCCATCCAAAAGCGTGTCCCCAGTGGGCTTCACCATCAGTCTGATGGGGGGCTTGGGGCTACAGCTCCCTGTGCGCCTCCCGGGCTAGATCAGGAAATAACCCCCCCCCCCCCGAAGCCCCATCTCCCCCCACTGGGACAGACTCCAGAGGGGTGAGAGGGTTTAGGGGGGAGGGGGGTAGTGTTTAATACATTGCAGGGCCGGTTGCCATGTTTTGGTGTCATGTTCTCTTTGCTGCTCTAAATCCTTGACTCCGCAGCACCTTCCAGTGGTTACATTCTAGTGGTGGGGGGGTATTGTGCTACGTGGGTCCAACACGCAGCACACAAACCGTAAGATGGCGCGGTCTGTCTAGTCGCCGTTGTGGCAGCTCCCCGGAGATTTATTTTTCTTTTCTTTTTTTTTCTTTTGTCTTCTTTTGCACAAATGCATCGGCACTAACAGCATAAAAGCACGATACACTTCTGGACATTAACTTTGGTCTACAACAAAGTTTCTGGGATACTTTTTCTATCCATTGTGAGTGGCCGGCGGAGACCGTACGAGTGAGCCACAACAACAACAGCGGCGACACGTCTCCAGGGAAAAAAAGAAGGAAACGCCGGAGGAAACAGAGGCACAGACTGAGAGTCCAGGCACACCGTCCACCTCTGCCCTCCTTCTAGCTAATGTCCAGTCTCTGGAAAATAAGTTAGATATTAGGGCGAGAATTTGATTCCAACAGGACATCAGGGACTGTAATATTTTTTGTCTGAGGGAAACATGGCTGACACTGCTGGTGCCGGAATCAAAGTCCGGCCGAGTCCTTCTCTGTTTTCCGAGCGGACAGGATGGAAGAGTCTGGTAAATCCAAAGATGGATGGGTTTGCTTCATGACCAACAACAAGTGGTGCAACCCTAAGGATATTAAGACTCATTCTCGCTCCTGCTCGTCGAACCTGGAGCATCTGAGCATCTTGTCGTCCATTCTATCTTCCAGGAGTTCAGTACGGTCATCATTACAGCCGTCTACATCCCACCACAAGCGGACACTGACATGGCACAATCAGACCTACATGATGTGCTATGTCGGCACCAGACATTTACCATTTACCAGACCCAACATGGGTCGGGTGCCACCACATCCTGACACGGATGTGGTGGTAGTCGCAGGGGACTTTAATAGTGCTAACCTAAAGTCATGCCATCAGCACATTACGTGTGCTACCAGGGGAGGAAGAACATTGGACCACTGCTAAAGGCCATCCAAGAGAGGTCGGGGAGTCTTCCCCTGTTCAGTATGTCAGACCATGCCGCCATTTTCCTGCTGTCGGAGTATAAACAAAGGATAGTACAGAATATGAAAATACTACCAAAGCGGTGTCATACAGACTCCAGCGGAGGTACAGAGACAGAGTGGAGGCGCAGATGGAGCAGCGCGACACCAGATGCCTATGGCAGGGGCTACGGACTATCACAGATTACCGGGGCAGTATCCCCTCAACTATATAGAATAGAATAGAATAGACTTATTATCCAAGGATTTTGTGCCATTGCATAGCGTACATACATAAACGATTGATAATAACTAACGGTGCAATAACAGAAATACCAATATGGCAAGATAAGTATTCAACAGCGAAAAATTGCATAAAGCCATACTCCTCATTGATTATTCAATATCACACAGTCAATAATTCTACCTTATATACTGTACTCAGGAGTCGGTGTCAGAACTATAGTGCATCGATCCATAGCGATTGAAATCTTTGTCGTTGAGGAGCAACAACGCGCTAGAGACGTAGCTGAGTGAGTCCATTGTAGGAAGAACACCTCTCGGACGCATGATGGAAGGGCTTGATGAGGGTGACACCAGAACGGCAGGTCCACTATCTGGACGAGTACTGAAGACCTGTGTCAATGAGCTAGCTCCAGTGTTCAGCACAATATTCAACCTCTCCCTGGCTGAGTCCGTGGCCCCAGCCTGCTTCCAGTGGTCCACTATTGTCCTTGTGCCCAAGACTGTGTCTCCAGCATGCCTGAACCGTCTTACCTCCCTCCAAGGACACGCTGCAGTTCACCTACCGGCCAAACAGCTCCACAGATGATGCTGTCTCTTATTTGTCATATATCTCATCCCTGTTGTTTTTTTTACGAAATATTCTAGATATCCTGGTACACGCACACACGTGTGCACACACACACACACACGCACACACATGCAAGTGTAACAGTGAAACAGTGTTTGGATTGTAAACGGGCGTGAGGGCCCACACCGCAAGGCCAGCTCTGCCTGTCCACGTTGCTCCAATTTGATGTGTCATTTTCTATTATTTGTGCATGGTGTGGTGTGATTAAATATTACAAAATATATATCTTGTATTTGAGTGGTATATATTTACATTTATATTTAGGGCATTTGGCAGACACTTTTATCGAAAGCGACTTAAAATTAGTACATTTGTTGAAGGAGACAGCACTATATCGCTGTGGTACATAAAGATAGGAATAAATGGTAAATGGATTGCATTTATATAGCACTTTTATCCAAAGCGCTTTACAGTTGCCTCACATTCACCCATTCATACACCGACGGTGGTGTCAACCATGCAAGGTAACAACCAACACGTCAGGAGCAGTTGGGGTTAGGTGGTGTCTTGCTCAGGGACACCACCACACTTAGCTAGGAGGAGCCCGGGTATCGAATCAGCAACCTTCCGGCTTCCAGACAACCGCTCTTACCTCCTGAGCTACTGCCACCCGGAATAGAGCTGTATTCGAGCAGTTTCCTAATTGCTAAGTTGCCTGCATAAGTAGCTGGGGTTAGAGCAGACGTGCAATTCTGAGCACATCACCAACATCAGCAATGCTAAGTATTAATAATGACGTACAAACGCACAAGTTAGTGCTCGGGATTCACAGAGGAATGCATGCATTTACCTCCTTTCAGTGTGCACGTATGTGTGAGAGATTTTAAAATATTTCCAGGGGCTGCTGTAACTCATTTACTTTTCAGGAGCCTTTTAGTCATCGAATATGTTCAAGGCTTTCCATGGAGAGAGAAAACAAAAAAATGTTTTTTAAAAGTAAGGTTGTTAAAGCTTCATTATCTAACTTCATCATAATAAATCCACATTTTATCATCACAGAATAATCGCATAATCGGTTTCACAACACTATGGTTTCATGACACAAGTAGCATATATATATATATATATATACTGTAGCTCATAGCATACATATACTGTATATCTGTGCTATGAGTTAAGGCTGTGCATCATATGCTGTGTGTGTGTGTGTGTGTGTGTGTGTGTGTGTGTGTGTGTGTGTGTGTGTGTGTGTGTGTGCGTGTGTGTGTGTGTGTGTGTATACATATATATATATATCAATAGATAGATATAAACTCGGAATATAAACTTATACAAACTCAGAAAAAAAGTTTGGAAAATGTATGCTTGGTTCATTATTTGCATTAACCTATAATGCTAAACAGTGTATTCTCCTGTTTGTATTGACTCTTGTTTTGACTTGTTTGGTGAATTGGATGATTGAACTCCTTTTCAGTAAAAAGGAACAAACAAGACATCTTGGCAATTTTACGCTTTATTCATTTAATACACCATCAGCAGCCTCAGTAGCGGGTGGAAGATCCATACGCAGCCACAACAGCCTGACAGCTCCTCCTCATGCTGGTCACCAACCTGGTCACACGTTGCTGTGGGATGGCATTCCATTCCAAGGAATGGAATGGCATTCCTTTACAAGGAAAATTGAGAATATCAGATCAGGTATCTCACCCCCTGTCTATGACCCCCCCACTCCTCCTCCCTGCTCTGCTGTCCTAACTAGGTTGGAGCCGGTGTCTCTGGCCCATATCAGCGACGTGGTCAGACACACTAAGCCGACTACCTGTCCCATGGACATCATCCCTACACGCCTATTGAAGGATGTCTTTGACACCGTAGGTCCCACTGTCTCCCTCATTCTGAACAGTAGTCTAGTGAACGGCTCTGTCCCTTCCTGCTTTAAACATGCAGTAGTGCAACCCACTATCAAAAAACCCAACCTCGACACCACTGTTTTAAATAACTTCTGGCCTATATCAAAGCTCCCATTTCTGTCAAAGGTCCTAGAAAAGATTGTATACTCTCAGCTCCTGTCCTTTATAGAGAATAACAATATCATGGACACATTTCAATCAGGCTTCAGAGCACGCCACAGCACTGAGTCTGCTCTGCTTAGAGTCTCAAACGACCTTCTGCTCTCCCGTGATTCAGGGAAATGTGCTCCTGGATCTTAGCTGCGCCTTTGACACTGTGGACCACAATATCTTGTTAAGCCGTCTTGAGCACCAGGTCGGTATACAGGGCAGCGCCCTCCAGTGGCTTACTTCCTACTTATCTGACAGATCGTTCTCTGTAGAGGCTGGAAACCTTCTATCCACGTCAGCTCCCATCACCTGCGGAGTGCCTCAAGGCTCAATCCTGGGGCCAATTCTGTTTTCCTTATACATGCTCCCACTAGGTTCCATATTTCAAAAACACAATGTGTCTTATCATTGCTACGCTGACGACACCCAGGTGTACCTCCCCATAGAAACAAGTAATAAGAACAACAGCTCAGTTAGTATCCTCCTTAACTGCCTAGATGAGGTCAAAGCGTGGATGGCTAGAAATGTCCTCCAACTAAACGACGCCAAAACTGTGGTACTATTCAGCCCCTCCAACATCACCATGACCACTGCTGACTGCTTAGGACCCCTGGCACCCAACCTTCACCCCCATGCCAGAAATCTTGGTGTCATCTTTGACCCATGCCTCAAGTTTGACAAACAAATAAACTCTGTTGTGGGAGGTTGCTATTTTCAACTACGTAACATCGCCAAAGTAAAATCATTCCTCACACCAAACGATCTAAAAACCGTTACCAACTCACTAATCACCTTCACGCGCTAGAATTAACTGTAACTTCACTATACCCTGGCACCAACCAGGCACATGTATAGCCCCGTTTACAACTGTGCCTAATGACAGCTGCCCGATCTTATTATACTGGGACTAGAAAACGAAAGCACGCATCACACCTGTACTGGCTCTCCTGCACGGTGGCTACCATTTTCAGAGTACAGGATTGATTTAAAGTTCTACTGTTTTGTTTTTAAAGCTCTAAACATGCCTGGCACCCAGTCTACATCCCGCATGTCATTCACCACTCTCTCAACCCAGCGCCCACTCAGATCCTCTGACCTGCTCCTCCTGTCAGTGGCCTTGGTCGGAGGGTAATAAGGGCTCAGTGGGCGATCCCCGCGCTTTCCCAGTTGCTGCCCCAAAGCTCTGGAACACCATACCATACTCAATCAAATGTTCCCCGTCCATTGAACTCTTCAAAAACAAACTTAAGACACATATGTTCAGCCTGGCATTTGAATATCTGTGAAGTTTTCCTGACTATTTTATCTATTTGTTTTAACGTATATGATTTTATTGCCTTTGTTCTTATTCTTAACTGCTTTTATGTTTCACTGTACAGCACTTTGGTCATCCTGTGGTTGTTTTAAATGTGCTATATAAATAAACTTGATTTGATTTGATTCCTCAACTAGGAGTCGTTGCCGGTCAGCCAGTGTGGTTGTGTTGGTCAGTCTAACAAGTACGACACGCCCAAGCTGAACCCACAAGTGTTGAATTGGGTTGAGGTCTGGACTCTTGGCAGGCCATTTCATTCTCTCTACTCCCACATTCTGGAGGTAGTCTGTGATAACCCTGTCTCTGTGGGGCCGAGCGTTGTCATCTTGGAGGATGGAGTTAGGTCCCAGATTGTGGAGATACTGTATGGGATCGCCCCTGGCTGCAGAATCTCATCCCGATATCTCACTGCATTGAGATGGCCTTCAATGATGACAAGCCTTGTTTTGCGAGTGGTGGAGATACCGACCACACCATGACACTGCCCCCACCAAAAGCTGTTACTCGATCGGTGCAACAATCAGCATAGCATTCTCCACGTTGTCTCCATACCTTGACCCTGCCATCCAACTTCTGCAGACAGAACCTGCACTCATCACTGAACATGACATTCCCCCACATGTTCAGGTTCGATTGTCAGTGTTGCCGACACCAGCGCAAACGGGCCTGACGGTGAAGGGCATTCATTGCAGGCTTACTGGTAGCCTTGATGACCTTGGAGATTGGCTGTGTGCAAATCTCTAGAAGACGGCCTACGGTTCCTCATTGCAGTAAGGCTAATGAACTGGTCTTCTTTTGGTGTTGTCTTCCTGGGACGCCCACTTCGTGGTCTGTCTTTGACGTCACCAATTTCACGGAACTTGGCCTTCAGTTTGGAGATGGTACCAGGGCTGACTCCAAATAATACTGCAACTTGGTTTTGCAGAACACCAGCTTCAGCCTGCCGTATCGCAAGGGCCTTATCTAGATTAGACAAACATGGTATGCCCATGCTTGGAGCAGACACCAAATGATCAATTTAGTAGGGCGCAGCACCCAGCACAGCACCCTGCCTGATTGGCACCTGATTGGCAGCACCTGTGTGCATGGGGCCTCAAACCAAGAGTGAATACCAACAGGAGAATACACTGTTTAGCATTGGCAGAGAATTTGGGCAAATTTACTTTTAATTTATTTACCCACATAATCAGCTGTGCTGCTCATCTCACAAAAGCATGATCCTTACAAGTTGGACATTATTGTAAAGGTAAATAAACAGGCTTTCCAACGATATAAAATACAATGCCACAGAGAAATAATCGTCCCGAAAACAATTTTCCAAACCTTTTTTTTCCGAGTGTATACACACAGCATATCATGCATAGCTCATAGTATACATTCATTGTATGTCAATATGGAAAGCTGAAGTAGTGTTTAGCGAGTGCTCTGGTTCCCTCCCACACCTAAAGACGTCCATGTTGGGTTAATACTCTGGCAGCAGCAGTACACCAGGGGTTGGTCCCCGGGCGCCGTGCTGCTGCTGCTGCTGCTGCTGCCTACTGCTCCTAGTACTGCAGCTAATGATGGCTCAAACACAGAGATCATATGCCATTACATGTGCAATGACAGGTCGCGATTTTTCTTCTTCTTCTACACAATATAGACTTACAGCCAGTGCTCTGGGAGGATGAATAAAGATCACACCTTTGATCGTGATCCTACAGCCATCAGGACATGAGAGACAATGTATTCCCTGTCTACTTGTGTTGTTTCAATAACAACACAGGCACAACATTAACCACACTTCATTAAAATGAACAGATGATAAAAAAAAATGCCAACTACATTCTACCCTTTTAAGAAAGTAAAGTAATTAACACAGAGCAGAGCAACCATCGAGTGTTAAATGGCCACCCGTTAATGTTTGTTCAATTGCTTTATCGCTGCACTACAAGCGATGGAAACTTGCGCATTGAGAGAGCAATCTCCCGCTCTCCATCTCTCCTGTGTCCTCCTCACATCCTGTTGCCCGAGACGTCTCTTGCTTTGTCTGATTGAATGTTGGAGGCAATCAGCGGCTAATCAGACCCAATGGAATGACCCAAATTACACAGGTAGTCCTTTTTTTAGGATGTTTTTTTTCCTTTATTTTTTTATATTATTGTTTACCTGATTGCTTTTGTCTTGGTTGAAAAATCTTTCACATTCACAGCAAAGGGATGCAAATGGAAACAGGCCTATCTACGGGTTCACGCACAAAGCTGTGCTGTAATGTAACATTATAACAGCAGTCATCAATTTATTACAAATGAGATTTTCTCGCCTTCTTCTCCGCAGACCAATTTCATTTAGAGGCCGCCAGTGGAAGCGTTTTTTTCCTTTAGACATTTCATAATTTGAAATGACTATTAACATAAGTGACGGCTGAAGAGAAAAATCACATTACAGTGCAGGTTTTAATTAAAGACGCATTAAAAAAAATGAGCAGGACGCTATTTTATCCACTTAAAATGCCATTCGGTAATTGTATGTGTGCAATATGGTCCCAACAAAGAAAGAAATCGGATGTTATGCAACCTATATTCACGTACCACAGCGCAAAAAGGCTGGAACTTCGACTGCTATAAAGATTCAAGTCAAAATCAAATTCAAATGATCAATAGTTACACATAGCAGATGATAGCTATAGGTCTATGAGTGTAGTTTACCACTATGGATGCACAGAGGACTGTTGGGAAATGTAAGACTCTGTACCTCCGTCATTGTGGATCACAGCGCATCATAGAGCTGCATTCATATTTTTTTGTGTCATTTCTTCTGTAATTAACCAAATTATTGTTATTTTGTCAATATGTGTATAATAACTTACAAAAAAATACAAAAGGCATCTGACATGGCCCCTGAATGCCCTTTCAAGAATGTAATGCAATGTAATGTAATGGTGCTCAAGGGCTGTAGTACAACTAAACTACACTAGAAATGCAAAGCAAAACATGGTGGCACCGAGGCATATACTCCTGTAAATGTCAGGGTGCATAACTTGCTGTTATCATAACTTGCAGAGTCAATATTGACTCTGCAAACTACAGTGTATGACATTTTCATAATTTATACCATCATATACATTATTTACCTACGGCTTGTACTTTAAATCTAGTCACAGACACATTTGTACGCATCCTTGTCATGAACTCGCCATCAATATGCCACTCGCTTTAAATAAAATAGATTCTTTCACCCGTTGGGTAACTCAACCAGTCATCAGATGAGAGCTAACGTTGACCATGTGTATGTATACATGTACTCCAGTGCCCAATGAGACCTCATGCATGCGTCACTGGTTCAATGTGATGTAAACAACAACAAATAATACCTGTGTTATACCGTGATCAGAAGCCCCCTCAATGATACAAAACCTTTTAGTCCTCAGAACACCCAACACACACACACACACACACACACACACACACACACACACACACACACACACAGTGTGCGCCGGGGGCGGATGAGTAACGAGCAGCAACAACAAGCAGACCCCCCACCCCTGGCCCAACCAGCTCATCTGCCCTGCCCTACACACACACACACACACACACACACACACACACACACACACACACACACACACACACACACACACACACACACACACACACACACACACACACACACTCACTCACTCTCATGTCACTTCCTGTGGTGGTGGCACACGTAAAGGTCATTGAGTGACAGGAATGACACGAGACCAAACAACAACAACGACGACAACACTCATCACAGGATTTGTACTGTGGGCTGACCTGGACGTACTGCTGTGTTTTAAGGACCAGCTGGCTGGCAGCCTGGCTGGCTGGCTGTCTATCTGTCTGCTCGCTGAAGGTAAGCAGGCGATGTGGATTTGTGTGTGTGTACATGCATTTACATGCATGCATACTGGCATGCATAAAATATCACATCCAACAAAACATCACACTCACATGCATTTATACTTGCGTCACAAGCACTCATTATGCACTCACATGCAATCTAATATGCACACACACGGATGCACACACTTACACACACACACGTAAAACACACACAGACACACACACACACACACACAGGCAGACAGACAGACAGCACACATTGCCAGTGCGCAAACACGATTGAGACGTGATTGAAGACGCACACAGGATTTACACAGCCGTGTCGGAGGGCCTTTCTGCTCCGGGACATATGAGAGACATGACAGGTAGACAGCGGCTCACGCAATCTGAATCCCAGGACAGCCATTAGCCCAGCGAGGGTCTGACGGACACTCAAGCCTCCAACGTGGCCAGAATACCAGAATGCCCTGGTGTCTGGATGATGAGCATGTCTGTGCAGCCAGGCTATACTCTGCACAGGTGTGATTGCATTATTAGAGTCTCTCGGTATGATATCCCACCCCCCCCCCACACACACACACACACAATGTAAATCATAATCAATCTGGGACTGGGAGTGTAAGACGTGCAGGTCTGAGCCTCAGCCTCAGTCAAGGGCAACACTTTTATGTTTGCATCATCGTGTGTGTGTGTGTGTGTGTGTACATGCTCATGTAACCTCAGTGTAACCTGTACATAATGCCTTGTCAGTTGATCTTGTCGCACACTGTGTGTGTGTGTGTGTGTGTGTGTGTGTGTGTGTGTGTGTGTGTGTGTGTGTGTGTGTGTGTGTGTGTGTGTGTGTGTGTGTGTGCGCGCGCACGCGTATACAACCCAGTGGCCGTACTTGTATGTTGTCACTCACACACACACACAGAGCTTTAGCCACCGGCACAGACACGTGTGTGACAAGCGCGAGTGTATATCTGTGTGTGCAGTGTGTACTGTGTGTGTGTGTGTATACAGTACAATGTTGTGTCTGTGTGTCTATGTGCATGTGTTTCTGTGTGTGTTTGTGCGTGTGTGTGTTCGTGTGTCTGCGTACAGGGAGTGGAGGAACATTCAGTGTTGCACCCATGGGGTAAAGAAGTGAGAAAGAGCGATAGAGGAGCTAATAGAGAGAGAGAGCCAGGGAGAGAGAGAGTTAGAAAAGAGAGAGAGAGAGAGAGAGAGAGAGAGTGAGAGAAAGGACACAGATAGGAGCAGGAAAAAACTGTAAGAGATTCCTGAGGGTGCGCACGGCACACACAGTGAAGGATGAGTCATGATTGCACCACACACGCACGCACGCACGCACGCACGCACACGCACACACACACACACACACACACAAAAATAAAGTCAGGCCTGACAGTCAAATCCCAGCATCATTTTTACCACAGAATCAACTCCAACTGAATGAACCAGCAGCCACATGTAATGTGGAATGTAGAAGTCACTAATTCTACATCCAGACCTGGGATAAGCAGATGTACTTTTGTTTCTCCCGTGCTGAAATGCTGTGTGTCTTGTGAAATATCTTCAAATATATAGTCTTTAAACTAACTCACAAACCCACCCACTCACTCACTGGTAAAGCTGAACGATACGGTAATGATCGGTGCGAACCCCAACAAGTACCAAACATGTATCAAAAACAGAGCATCTCTGCAGCACGACAGTACTACTTTGATAATGCTGCTATACATGTATATCCATCCATTAATACATATTACCCCATCTGAAAATATTCCAGCTCCTGCGATCCATAATGCAAATTATATCATTTGTGATCAATTGTTCAGCCCTAATCGATAGCAACCAATGAAACACACATAGCAATGCTCAGCCATTGTCCTCCATTGAAAATCAAAGCGTTGCTGAGTCTGAGAGTAAGACCTGATCATGTCGCCATATAAAACAATAGTGCTACGACACGTCCCGATGTACAGAGCACGTGGTGGGCTGGTGATGGAGGATGAGGTGTGTGTGTGTGTGTGTGTGTTTGACCTCAGGACACACCAGGGAGCGACACACAGCTGACGGACGGAAAACATTTAGTTGCCGTGGTTACGATCCCCGAGCTGTTCCTCTTCCTCTCCCGCGTGAAGATTAAACTGAACAGCAGCATAATCTAATCCACGTAATCTAATGTACTGTAATATCTGTTTCCTCTTCTTGCTGTCTTTCTCTGTCGTATTGAACTTGGAACGGAGACAACATCGTAAACAAAACACGTAAAGAAAGAAAGAACCCGTAAAAGACAGAAAATGTATCAATTAAATAAATATAAGTAAATGGATTGCATTTATATAGCCCTTTTATCCAAAGTGCTTTACAGTTGCTGCACCAACGGCGGTGTCAACCATGCAAGGCAAAAACCAACACGTCAGAAGCAGGTGGCATCTTGCTCAGGGACACCTCCACACTTAGCGAGGGGGAATCGAACCAGCAACCTTCCGGTTGACAGACAACCGCTCTACCTCCTGAGCTACTGCTGCCCATATGTACACAATACAGTGATTTATTATATGTGTTTCTTCCTGCATTCTGATTGGCTCCCCCGCGGTCCAGAGATCCCATATCCAGACCAGCGCTCCATACATTTCCGTAGGGACCGGAAACTTTGTCATTGTTGTTGTTTTTGCCAGCGAGAAAGGCACAAAATAATCTCGGAGAGTTTACAAATTATCTTCTTGTCTTTTGTACAAAAAGACCTTGAGCTGATATTTCCCTGTACAGACCTGGCGCTTAGTTAATAAGTACTTAATAATCTCCTGGGGGTGGGGGGGGGTAGGTGTAGGGTCTGATATTTAATATCAGATATGTAAATATCCGACAGATGTCATTGATGAAAAAAGCAGAGGTTGTAAAGGATGGGAGCGCCTCCGACGAGCGGCTGCGTGCCATGCTGCCAGGCAAAGCGATCCGTGTCCATTTATCCTGTCTTCCAAAATGGAGTCCTTGAAGCGACTTGAGACTCTCAGCCCAGTAGTTCCTGTGTCCTCCTCAGCCCTTCTTCATGAAGGAAGCAAAAGTTTCTAGTGAGCAGTTAAAGGACAAGGCTTGTCCGGATAAAACACCAAAAGAGATCTACTTCAAGTAATTTAATTGTAATTTAAAAAAACACTTTTTTCAACAAAATATGATTTTCATGAGATAAACCAGCATGACAGATGTCACTTATTTTAATGTGCTTTTGAATAACAATGAAATCTCTTGCACTGTCACATAATATGATAACCAAATTAATCATAGCGGCAAAGCAACAGCACTGCTCTGTAACTTGATGCAAAATGTATTTGGATAACAATGGAAGTCGGTAGCACTTGAGTGCCTGTCTACCCTTAGACAGACACACAATACTAGACAGACAATACTTTATTTTTTGTCATGTTATTACCCTTCAACCAATGAAAGCATTGGGGAGGGGCTACCTCTCCTAAAGCACTCTGTAAATCTCTCAGGGTGTTGGTGTCATTTTTACTTTTCTCTTTCTTCCTCTCTCCTTAGAACAGAACAATGGAAAAATAAATATGATTCATTCAGGCACCACCAGGGACAGCCTGTCTCTGTGTCCTGGTCCCTTCCCTCTCTCCGTCTGACGTTGGGAAATTGGACAGGGAGTAGTTCCCTGTGTCAGAGACGAGTCCTCCTGTAATCTGTTACAGTTTGGATGATAGATTGCATGGGGGAAACTGAGGCATCTTTGAGGTCAGGATGTGGTTTACCACCCCCCCCCCCCCACATCCAGGTTCACAAAACAACTATGACCAATGACAGATGGACCACAGAGAGTTCTGGTCGGTTCCCTGTACAGTAGACACAAGTTCTAAACACACAGTTGTACCCCGGTTGGAGATCTGTCCCTGTCCCGAAACAAAGGTTGTAACATAGATCTGTCCCTGTCCAGAAACAAAAGCTGGAACAGCTCCATCCATGTAAAGAAACAGGCTGGAACAATGTTCTGTCCATGTCCAGAAACACCGGAACTTAGAACCGTTCATCGCATGTCTTAAAGTCGCTGTCTGTCTGTGTACATGTCTGTCCTTTCTGCTCATCTATCTGTCTCTCTCTCTTTTCTGCTTGTCTATCTATCTGTCTGTCTGTCCTCTCTGCTGGCCCAGGATGGGGATGCATTGGATTGGATCCCCCAAGGTAACCAGCCTCAACACATAGTTCATGTTCAACTTTTTAATAGTTATGCTAGTGTTAAAAAATTCTGGTATTTCAGAATTCAGAAACCAGGGGTGGTTGTACCGTGGAGACAGCCAGAAGGGAGAGTTACACAACGAATGCATTAAATGAATACATTTTACAAATGAATACATTAATACATTTTGCCCAACACCCAAATGAGGGTTTGCATGGTTCACACAGCCAGTGTGAGACACAGTATTGCAGCCAGTGGATGTTGACAGCGAGGAGGTAAACGGTGGAGACGTGTAATGTGATTCAGAATCCCAGTCAGTCAGACTCTTTAATGGAGGCTGTTGGAGCGCAAATGAGACAGTGCTCGAGAGATGGCACGGTATGAGTTAGACAAATTCCTGGTTAACGCAATTAGCGTCAGAATAATCTCATTCAGGAAACTTCAGGGCCAATTTATAAGCCTATGAGTTATTTGAAATAAATAGGCCCTGGAGCAGCTATAGTTGGTTTGTTTTTTGTTTGTTTGTTTGCCATGGCGATGTGGAAACATTCAGGAGGGCATGGAAGATGAAGCTGTCACAAATGTTGGGCTTGACAGATGATGAACTAAAGGCAATTTTGAGTTCATGAGATGCCTCGCTGAAGTGATACACATTTCTCTGGAGATGATACAGCCCCTTTATTGCAAATAAGTGTTATATTCCCATGATGTAATGCTAAACTTTGAAGATAAGTACACAGAGACTGAGGGTTTTGTTGTGAACAAATTTGCCATGGTATCAGAGACATATCGGACACCTTTATAGGCCTGACCAAAGGATGCCTGCGTCTCTGTGTCACAAGAAATACAAGGCAATACAACGCAAGCAAATATGAAGTAATTCTAATGATTCATCTTGAAAGCCAAAAATCACAGACTTTTTTGGGGGGACGTAGCTCCTTATTCAGTTTCATGATAACAGTGAACCGGTGAATAAGCAAGTCAGTAAACCGCTGTAAAGAACACAATGAGACCAGAGATCTTCTCCACCATCTGCAGAGACAAAGGCTTGGGGGCGGCATAAGATATAGTGTTTCCTCCTCCTGTAATGAATACTGGAGGAGCCGCAGAAGATGGATCCAGCAAAGCCAATGGGCCAGATGGCACGACTGCACTCAGTAGAAGGGGTACACGGCGTCAGCGTGTTGCTTCCCCAGAATACATTACGCCCCGATGCAATCAATGTGCTCTCTTTTTCTCAAGTACGCCTCTAATGAAGGTGTCGTCCACAGGGAGATGCGCTCCTGGTCTGGCGAAGTGCCAGAGCGTGGTGGTCACAGCACGTAAACCAGCGGGGAAGCAATCAACAGATGTTTCGGTAGGACCAAACGCTAGATATCTGCTTGGTATTAGCTAAATGTGCTCCTTAAGCTACTTGGAAAATGCACTTAATGTGACTTTTCTGCATTAACAGAATTAGATGAGATTAGTTGGGGGCAGCAGTACCCCAGGAGGTAAGAGTGGGTCTGGCAACAGGAAGGTTGCTGGTTCGAGCCCTGCCCTCTGCCTAGCTGAGTGTCGAGGTGGCCCTGAGCAAGACACCAGCTAACCCTAACTGCTCCTGACGTGTTGGTTGTTACCTTGCACCGCCACCAGTGTATGAATGGGTGAATGTGAGGCATATATAAATCCAATCCATTTATCATTTACCATTTAGATCAAAATTAGAATTCAATTTCTTCAGACCTGATCTGATCTAGACCTAGATCTGATCTCATTGCTGTGGTCTTGACGATCATGGGTGGCATAATGCGACCCTTAACTGTTTGGTGGAAACACAGTCTCAAAGATTTAGAAGATGATTTAGATCAAATGACTTAGACAATCATGATCTCCTTAACTGATGTTCTGAACTTCCAGGACATCAGAGGTGGGGTACCTGACGACCAGAACTGGCGCACATGATGGCCACAATCATGCGTTTGTGCCAATGGAACCGAGAAGAAAGCTAAACTTAACAAATCATCCAGCTCAAGATGATTGTAGCAAATAAAGTGGCTTAAAGTGGTGAACAGGAACAGGATGAACAGGACATGGGTAGATTCATTGGAGTTTGTAGTTGTTTGTGGACAGAGCCGGTAGCACAATGGTGTGGCTGGTTTAACGTGTGAGCATCAATTAGTCAATGCACCCCAGATTTGCAGGCCTCACCTGGCCCCAGACTCTAACTGGGGCCAGGTTGAGGCTGCCACCAACCACACACGCAATGATTCAAGGTTTAACCACTTCAACATCCAATGTATAATCACAATTATCCAGATCCATAGTGAATGAGTTCTTCACCATCAATATTTAAAAACCCCATTCCAATTCAATCAACACTATCCAATTACGTTTAGAAATCATGTGCTCTTGCCCCTCCCCCCCCCCTGCTGATGTTACTAAGCTGTGGATAATTTGTCATTGAAACTGAAATGAAATGCAACGTTATGGCTGTGTGGCAGAGAGGATGAGGGTGGACCGGAAATGAATTACTGCCTGGGAAAAAATACAAATAAAAAGATGAATGTGTCATTGGGAGAGATGGACGGAGGCAGGAAAGGAGAGCAGGGAAACACCTGAGCTGCTATCTATGATGGAGGGATGGGACAGAAGAGAGAAGGAATGCAGGCAGAGGAATTCCCCCAGGCGGATGTGAAAGACACGAGAGAGGTGGGAGGGTAGGAGACATAAAGAGAGAAAGAAAGTTGTGAAACAGCGGGGATGAGAAGGAGCGAGAGTAGGGGGGAAAAAAAGAGAATTGGTTTCCAAACACCCGCTGAATTGATTCACCCGAGGTCACCGCTCCCAGCGCTCAATTGCAACACACAGAACAGCTCTGTGACTAAGTTCACCACAACACTCATTAGTCAAGTCGCTGGGATTGAAACACTTAAATTGCCGGGCATGCTCAGTTGATGACGAATAATGTGCAATCACAGTGCCGTTGCTGCTTGCGTGAGCTTTGCATTCTCACAGTATGTAAAGTAAAGGGGTTTGTAGACAGACCCTGCTGCCACACCAGTGGTAGGAACATGAGATGGAGGGCAGGAAATATTCGATGGACACACATTGTAACATTTTTTGAAAAAAATAAAAGGTATATACTTTTTTGTTCACCGTTGGTACAACACACCCTAAGCAGTGAGTTGGAAGCATTTTTACTTGAAACCTAAAAGCATACACTCAGCCTGGCGAAAAGCAGTACCTTTCTTTTATTTTTCATTCCCAACTCGTGAACCCAGCCATGCTTTTGATTTTGATGCTTTCACTTGATCTCCTGTGTAGTACGAGGTCTGCAGTACAGTGCCTACAAGGTAATTTTCAATTTCTCGACTTATAATCTTTTAATAATTTTTATGGATCGACTAAATTATATTTTTGTACTTATTTCTGCTATCTTTCCTGGAACAGAGCACAGTTTCACTTCCTGTCCCCCATATGAAACCTGCGCATGTTTTTTGAACATGCGCCTCCGTCTTTCTGCCTCCGTCCTATCCTATGCTGTACCTACCTCTCCCAACACACCATGTAACACACAAGCTCTGTAGAGTCCTGAGGGAGTCCTGGCCCACCTTGCCTCGGGACTCTTCCCGGAGGGCCTGCTTGTGGTTACATCGTAATTCATCTCAATGACCCTAACCTCCGAACTGAGGAGCCAGGGTCTCTCTCGCTAGCCTATCTGTCCTTCTGTCTGTCTGTTTATCTGTCCGGCCCATATATCCTTCTGTCTTATTTGTTTCTTTTCCATTTGCCATTCTTTCAAGTTTCAAGTTTCAAGTATTTTATTGTCACTTCACAGTTTACACAAGTATAAGCAGTGAGTGAAATTCTTGCGTGCAAAACGCCCGACAGCCGACCGCAGTTATAAAAGAATAGAAATAGAACACTAGCACTAGCACTAGCAGTAGCACCGGCACCAACACTTAGCACTACTACCAGCACTTGCACCAGGACTAGCACTAAGCAGTATCGCTAGCAGTAACACTTAGCACTAGCACACCAGAGCTAGCACTAGCAGTAACACTTAGCACTAGCACTTGTTCAGCAGCCTGATGGCCTGACTGTGGAAGCTGTCTCTGAGTCTGCTCGTCACTTGATACTGCGGTATCGCCTGCCTGATGGTAGGAGTGTGTACAGTTTGTGGCTGGGGTGGTTATTGTCTTTAATAATCCGTTTGGCCTTGGCCACGCACCGCCTGGTGTATATATCCAGGAGGGAGGGAAGCTCACCTCCAACGATGTACTGGGCCATCCGCACCACCCTCTGTAGTGTTCTACGCTCCAGTGCGGTGCAGTTCCCGTACCAGACGGTGATGCATCCTGTAAGAACACTCTCGATGGTACAAGAGTAGAATGTTCTGAGGATGCGGGGGCACATGTTGAATTTCCTCAGTCGCCTGAGGAAATACAGGCGTTGTTGGGCCTTTTTCACCACGTGTGTGGTGTGTGTGGTCCATGTGAGGTCCTCGGAGATGTGCACGCCGAGGAACTTGAAGCTGCTGACCCTCTCTACTGCAACCCCGTCGATGGAGATGGGGGCGTGCTCTCCTCTCCGCTTCCTGTAGTCCACGATCAGCTCCTTGGTCTTCTTGACGAGGGCAAGGTTTTTCTCTTGGCACCACTGTGCCAGTGATCCAACCTCCTCCCTGTAGGCTGTCTCGTCGTCGTCGGCGATCAGATCCAACACTGTCGTGTCGTCAGCAAACTTGATGATGATGTTGGAGCTGTGCATAGCCATGCAGTCGTGGGTGTACAGGGAGTAGAGGAGAGGGCTCAACACGCATCCCTGAGGGGCTCCCGTGTTGAGGCTCAGTGGCTCTGAGATGATGATGCCCATCCTCACCACCTGGCGGCGGCCCGACAGGAAGTCCAGTATCCAGCTGCACATGGTCGGGTGCAGGCCTAGACCCCTGAGCTTGGTGTCGAGCTTGGCAGGAACTATCGTGTTGAACGCTGAGCTGAAGTCCACAAACAGCATTCTCACACAACAGTTCTTCCCCTCCAGGTGAGAAAGGGCGGTGTGAAGTGCCATGGCAATGGCGTCGTCGGTGGATCTGTTTTGACGGTACGCAAATTGCCATGGGTCCAGCGTGGCAGGCAACATGGAACAAATGAAGTCCTTGACCAGCCTCTCGAAGCATTTACTGACAATCGAGGTGAGGGCTACGGGTCTCCAGTCATTCATTCTTGTCATCCTAGCTATCTTGCCGTTTACCAGCAACTATGACAACTATGAGTGCTTGAAACATGTTCTATTAACCTAGCAATTATGGAGTGCTTGAAACTTGTTCTATTAGCCTAACCCTAGCAATTATGAAGTGCTTGAAATCTGTTCCATTCAAATCTCACTGTAGCCTCAGTGATATGTTGGTGTGTCACTGTCTTTGGACAAATGTGCTAAATGCTCTCAATGTAAAGTTTCTCCATCTGTCATTTTGTCCCCACGTCTTCCGCTCGTTTTGGCCGGTTGCATCCATCTATCCTTCCGTCCTTCCTACACGCTGCTCTGTCCACCTGTCCACCCGTCTCTCTTTCTCTGCTCATCAATCTGTCTCCCCCTCGCTGTCTCGCTCGTCTCCTTTCCTTTTCTGTTTGACTGCATCACTAATTTCTTCCTCTACATGTGTGTGTGTGTGTGTGTGTGTGTGCGTGCTTCCGTTATTTATCAGACATGGAATAAATCTGAGGGAAGATTGGGGGGGAGATTAATGTGTTGAGGCGTGGTCCTCTGGGTCCAGACGATCTGTCTGTTCCGGAAGGAAGAGCCTGCCAACAAATGAAGGGGGAATCCCCAACAGACACCACTCAGACAATAACTGTCATCCTCTCCTGCTTTAACAAAGACAGAGAGAGAGAGGACCGGAATTCTCCGCTGATCAGATATTTTGATAACCCCGGGGCGCTATCAGGCCCACAATCTCTTTTCTCATCATCATTCCAGACACATGGCTTCTTAGTATTGATGAATATTCTTTTTTTTTTATGTGGATGACTTTACAATTCCTGCCGCTGTGTTTACACATTAAATAAGTTTAATCATAATTCTGCAATGGCAGGGAAAAACAACCTGGTTGCACAACCACTGAAATGAATCCAATTTATTTGATATCTTGAAAATGTCACCGCATTGGGACACACCAATACAAATCTAAATTAAAGACAAAAGAGAAATCTATGTTCAGGCCTAGGAATCCCTGAAAATGTCTTTGTAGTAGAAGATTATTCTATATGCAGGAACACCACATTCTGTCATCCTCCATACTTCTGACAGGAGAAGTCGTTTGAATTATGCGGTGCAGTTGGCATTGTTTTACTGTGGTGCGTATACAAGCTTGGGCTGCTATCACATAAAAAACAGCCCATAATGAAGTCCCTGTCTCTTGCGGGCGTGCAAAAAAACCCAACTTTTCAGCTTCTGATCCTGGGAAAGTTATAAGAAAGTCGAAAATACACTCAAGCAGACATCCAAACAACCTTGGAAAGCTGCCTTCCTGTTATTTCTTTTTTATTTATGTCTCTCTTAGATAAGCACATATTTCCTGCAATTGGCAGTCGCTTGCGAATTTTCTTTGGGTGCTCTTGCAAAATTGTTTATTCTGTTGATTTCGGGCAGAAACATTTTAACTGCGGCCTTGGAAAGAACCTTGGTGGAGGTCAGCGACCAGGTACGATCTCCACGGATGATGTGCTATTTGGAGGAACTTTTTCTATCATTCTAGCTTGTATAGTACATTTCATCATTGTCCCATCTCTTGGTTTTGGTGAAGAACGTTAGAATTCAACATCTACTAGACTTGAGGTACTGTTGCGGAGTCCAGGCTCTTTGTTTGTTGGGTTTGTTCATAAATGTTTTTACGGAGGCGTCGTTAACCCACAGGCCCGTAGCCCCCTACTCAACCCGTTCTTGATTCATTGATGCAAAATCTGCATCAATGACACAGTCTAAGTCACCCCCACTTATTGTTGAGTCGCCTCTGTGCATTATGCTACCCACCGTAATCAAAGGTGGCACGTTCAATAGAGATTTGGAGTTGGAGATGTGCCAGTCATACCAGTGGGGGTACAAAGCAGTGGGGGTTTGTGCTTGAGGGAGGGTTTGGTACATCAGCTTGTTGCTTTGGTACTTGTCGAACATTTTTTTCATGGAGAGTCACGTCACTAACTTGAAGCTGGCAAAAGGATTGCACCTTATGTGAAACCCTGTTAAGGTTATTAATTATTAATTAATTATGTGAGATGAGCTCACCAGAATTTATGTTTGTATATTTTCTTCCTCAAGATGGCCCAGATTCACAGCCATGGACACTTTTCTTACATGCTAAGCAAAAGCAGCAACTGCCTCCACATACAAAATTCATACCAACAATAAAGTCGACAACTCCTATGTGCCTCGCTGTGCATGGATGCATAATTTCCTAAATAATTTCCTAAATAAGAGTGGATTTTGTTCTGACAAGATTCAATCGTTATTGATGTCAATACCCTCAAATTAAGACTGGAAGTACTAACACATATCAATGTGTTTGTTCTAAATCCTATGTGCTGGTGTGCTATATATATATATATTTCTTTTCTTGCTATTTTTTGTCTTCTTTTAACTATGCCTCCTACGTACTGTCGCCTGCCATGTCGAGTTTCACTGCACAGAATGGTTGTGATGTACAAATGATGTGACAAATGAAACACTTTGACTTTGCTGAGCAAAAAGAAGAAAAAAAGTTCCAAATTGATTGTTATTCTGGTGTGTGCTATACTTCTTTCGTTACCGAATCTTCCTCCCACAAGAGCGTTTAGGAGTTGTTTCATTTCGATTTGAGGACGGTTATAGTTACGTTTTCTCTTCTTACTGATTTGGAAGCTCTTGGAGACTCTCAATCATTATTATGATCGAGAGTTATATAAAATGAACTTGATTCAAGAGATCATATTTAATGATCTTCAAGTTGTCCTGACAGATCCGAACCACAGCACAGAATGCAGATGGACACATCAGCATGCAGACGTGTGAATATATCTTGGATCCATCAGTCCTACTATGTTACAGCAGAACTTCTGATCCAGCAGTCCTACTGTGTTACAGCAGAACTTCTGATCCAGCAGTCCTACTATGGCAGAACTTGTGGGGGGAGACGGCACAGAGCCTGGGCCAGAAACCAACAACTCAAAAGGGCGGAGTTATGGTCAATTTCTACAGTGGTCAGTCTATACTGTTGACTTGGCTGGACTTTTACAGACATGCTGTCTAAGGGTGCTTTCACACATACAGCATTTAGTGCGCACTAAACGAGTTTGGTCCCTTGATTCGGTACATTTGCGTTGGTGTGAATGCAACCACCGCACTTTGGTGCGCACCAAATCAGCCGTCCGAGACCTCCCTGAAGAGGTGGTCTCGATCCGCTCCAACTCCCTAAATTTGGTGCGCTTCCTCTGGTGAAAGCAACCGAAAAAAATGGGTCCACAACGATCTAGTTTTGATGCATTGTGGGTGTTGTTAATCATTAATTGACTCTCCATTTCAGTAAAATATCATAGGCTACCTAATTGACAATGCGATTGACAATGCGATCATTAATAGCCGACTGTTAAATTCATTAGACTTGATTCTCCCCATTGATCATTCCCAAAACATTGTCATAATAGCCTACTTCTTGTTTGGATAGTCTGTGTAACTGAATAACCTAATGTCAATACAGTGTAATCCGCTTATAGTGATCACGTTTGTCCGGGTCAAATTGATCACTATAAGCGGTTGATTACTATAACCGAGATTTTCTAATTTTCTTTATTTTTTATGCTGATTACCATCCAATTGACATTTGTATATATAATACATTAATACATGTATAAAGTAATGAAACGGACAGCTTTGCTATTTACTGGATTTTATTACAGCAAGTTAACTGAAAAATACTGTACAGTACGTACATTAACGTTACAGTACAGCTGTTTGAAACGCGATTCAAATAGCAAATTAAATGACAGCATTGCACTGTGTAGCTATAAATCAAATACACTACAGTAGGCTACTGGAAGCTTCGACGAGTCTCCGTGTTTCGTTCAGAGAAAGTGACTTTCTTTTACCCGACATGGTGCGCGAGGTGCGCGCGATGTGCTCGCGATGTGCATGCAGCACGTCTTCGCGCGAGCCGCTATAGATTACCGTAATTTATTAATTTCTCCCACATATGTTCTGTATAAAAGGACCCAAAATGATCACTATAAGCGGACTGCTTGATCGCTATAAGCGAATTATTTAAACAGTGTTTGTATAGGAACCATTCTGTCCCAGGCTCTGTGATCATATAAGCGGTTGATCACTATATCCGTGATCACTATAAGCGGATTACACTGTAATGCAATTTGGACAACTGTGATGAGCCATGCTGTGATGAGCATCATTGTATGACGTGCAATTTCATAACTAGCCTATGTATTGCCAATGTGATGCGGGGATTTCACCTCGCCCTCTCTGTTCACGTTAAAGCTTCAACGTTAAAGCTTCGTTTGGTCTATTTTGGTTCGTTTAGAAACATGCATATGTGAAACCGAACCGTACCAACGTCTGTTTGCTACATTGTAACATTTTTTTGCCTGGTGCGGACCAAAGCAATCGAACTATAGGTGTGAAAGCACCCTAAGAACATTGGTGTTTTGGACAGGATATTTTTGTCATATCCCTGGTTACTGGGTGTAAATCAATGCAATAGAGGCTTCTTAATTTGCACCGCTGGTTTAATGGATCACCGTGTCTCCTTTTCATGCGTCTCTGGAGCAACCGTATAACCCCCAGTATATGTGCAAGCGCATTAGACTACCGTATATGACATCTCCCCCTCTTTTGAGTGTTATGTCAATAACATCAAAGGAACACTTTAACTGAAAATGGGTATTCAAACAGCACATAGCATAAACCAAGATTAACTCAAATGGAGACATTTCAACAACACTGGTCTCTCAACTCAACCAACAAGTAAACATTATCACATCAATGTCAGTACAACTTTTCTTTTCTCTCCCCCAAAGGCCATATGATCTGCACTCATCTACAGGTCAAGCCTGTCGACTTGCTTGCACACCCGTCCAGATCTGGTCACAGTCTGACCGGGTAGAGGGGTTGTGGGTGTAGCCACACTCTGACTGACAGGAACAGTCTCTAACATGGTGGCTCCGTCAGAGTGTGTGTCTGTCCCTGTGATCTCCCCGTGCGCTGCTGGGATGGGCTGGGGAACCGGCCCTGGTTGGAGGTGACGGCGGTTCCGCCGCAGCTCTGCTCCATGCTGCATCCTGATGACGAAGGATCTCGGGGTGGTCTTCCTTTGAATCACGTGGCAAAACCATGACTTTTCATGTCCAACTTGGAGAATCAACACTTTGTCGGCAGTAAGCCCTGGCTCCTACGCGGTTGAAGTAGTGCCTGTTCGCCTTTCCCTCCCGTCCCTCTCTTTTCACAGCTGTCTGCTGTATGTAGGAGTTCTCAGATGGAGTGTGGTTCTGATTTTCCTCCCCATCAACAGCTCGGCTGGACTGAAGCCTGTGGTGGAGCAGGGAGTGGACCTATAGCTCATCAGAGCCATCACAGGATCTTCTTGCTTGAGAATTTTCTTTGCCGTCTGTACGGCTCTCTCTGCGTGCCCATTGCCCTGTGGGTGGTGAGGGCTGGACGTGCAGTGCTTGAAGTCGAGCTGCCTCACGCACTCCTTGAACTCCGCACTTGAAAATGTGGGTCCATTATCGCTCACCACCTCATCTGGAATGCCAAACCTGCGAAGACTGTTTTCAGTCTTTGGATAACTTGTGCACTCGTTGTGAGGGCAGCGCAGTATCTCTAGAAACCTGGAGTAATAATCTGAGATTAACCAGGTAGTTGTGTGGTTGTGCTCACAAAGGTCCATTGCAATTCTCTTCCAGGGTCGCTCCGGAAGCGGTGTGGAGATGAGAGGTTCCTTTTGTTGCGTTCTTTTCAGTTCACAGCACACCTGACATGAAGTCACAAGCTTGTTTATCTCCATAGAGAGTCCGGGCCATCCACCAAGATGAGCACGCTCTCTCCCTACATTTGACTAGGCCCTGGTGCCCTTCGTGAATTTTCTGAAGGATCTCACCTCTCATTGGCCTTGGCACAACAATCCTGCTTCCTCTGAGGACAAGGCCATTGTGTTCTGATAGCTCTGATTTCACTTGGACGTACTCTCTCGCGTCCATGGGCACATTGCTTAAGTGTTCAGGCCAGCCTTTCTTTATGAGCTTCACAACTGACAGCAGTTTGGCGTCGGCTGCTGTCGCCATTCTGATTTCATCCATCTTGCTTGTAGACGAAGGGATCCCCTCTACTACACTAGCCACGTAGCATGCCACCTCACTGTGTGTCTGTCTCTGCGCACGTGCTGGCCAGTGGACTGTGTGACAGGGTGTCCGCGACGACCAGAGCATACTCTGCCACTGGATTGAATCTCATGAGCCTCATGAGGAGACGCTGACATCGTATAGGTACATTGTCCAGGCTGCGGCTGTTAATGAGAGGCACTAGCGGCTTGTGGTCAGTGATTAGCTTGAACTGCTCCAGTCCATTGAGGTATCTGTCGAACTTCTCGCATGCCCACACACCAGCCAGACCTTCCTTTTCTATTTGAGCGTAGCGTGTTTCTGCTTCAGTGAGGCGTCTGGAGCAATATGCCACAGGTTTCCATTGCTCCCCGTGGAGCTGAAGGAGTACACCCCCCAATCCATAACTACTGCAGTTGTCAAAAGCTCCTTGATGTGTTCAAAAGCCGTTTGTTGTGCGTGGCTCCATGTCCATGTATTCTTGTCCTTCAGGAGCTCGTACAGCGGCTGTCCTACCGTTGAGAGTTCGGGGATGTATCTTCCTAGATAATTCACCATTCCCAGTATCCTTCTCAACTCTTGCACGTCTGCTGGTGGTGACAAAGCTGCCGAATAGCTTCCACTTTGTCGGGGTCAGGCCGGATCCCGGACCGGTCAATGAGATGCCCGAGGAACCGCAGCTGACTCTGCCTGATGGAGCACTTCTCACGATTGAGCTTCAGACCAGCTGTCTCTATGCGCTACATTACCTTCTCCAGTCGACCGTCATGCTCCTCCTCTGTGGCCCCATAGACCAGAATGTCGTCCATGAAGACCTCGACACCCTCCAGCCCCTGCAGGGTCTCCATCATCTTCCTCTGGAAGATTTCTGGTGCGCTCGTTATTCCCAACGGTAGCCGCTTGAAGTTGAATCTGCCAAATGGCGTAATGAAGGTAGTGAGCTTACAGCTGTCTGGGTGCAACGGTATCTGGAAGAACCCACTGGCGGCATCGAGCGAAGAGAAGACAGTGGCCCCACTCAGCTTTGCTGTAATCTCATCAGTAGTAGGCAGGATATACTGTTCTCTTTTCACAGCCTCGTTCAGCCTCTTGAGATAGGTTGTTTACAGTACGTCCGCGGATGACATATGCTGTGAGTGGGTGAGTCTTTCCTTTGTAGGTCACAGTGCTCTGAATCTGTCCTATGCACTGCAGCTCGCCGCCTGGGCTGTCCAATGGTATATCTGCAGGCTCCAGTGGTCTTTTGGGGATGAGTGAGTGGTAGGTCTCCTCGCGGATGATGTTAACATCGGCCCCTGTGTCGATTTTGAAGTCAACTGGTGTAGAGCCCACCAGCAACTCATTGCTCTGGTGACCCGCCTGCTTTACTCACAGCCCAAGAAAGTATGACTGCTGTTGCTCCGTTTGCTCTGTAACCTCACTCACTGCCTTCCTGCTCCTACACACTCTACTCCAATGTCCAACATTCGCAATGCTCTGCCAGTTCGTACAAAACCCTGATAAGAGTCTCAGCTTTCTCTCCCGGTCTTTGCACGCGCAGATGGAAACATGCACGTTCGTGTATTACATTCCTTCTCGGCACAAAGTACTCGTCGAACTTCCCAAGCACCGGAACAAAATCATCTCTATGTTCATCTTCGGGCAATGCAAACGAACGGAAGATGTTCTCCGACTCGCTTCCCATGGCGTATATCAGGCTGCTCACCTGCACAGCGCCACCTTCTTTGTCCAGCCTGGTGGCGATTCTGAATCTCACAAAACGTTGCTTCCACTCCGGCCATTCTCCTGGCTTATCGAAGGAAAAGTTTGTCGAGGGATTGAACTTTGCCATGACTCCGTTTTCACTTCTGACACCATGTAAATCAATGCAATAGAAGCTTCTTAATTTGCACCGCTGGTTTAATGGATCACCGTGTGTCTCCTTTCCATGCGTCTCTGGAACAACCGTATAACCCCCAGCATATGCGCAAGCGCATTAGACTACCGTATATGACACTGGGAAAAGTTTAATTAAATCTTTTAGGCACCCCAGGAACATGATTGAGACAGGCAGGCAGGCAGACAGACAGACACACACACACAAACACACACAAAAACACGTTAACGTCCTTATCAGGTCTCTTTAGTCTCTGCTGCTTTTCAGACCAGCTTGTTTCCACGGCGATATGTGGTTTCCTCCAATCGCTAGTTTGATTTCACGACAGGCCCCCGCCACCCCCCCCTTTAGACCTGAACCTCAAACACTATGGAAAACATAATTATCGTGTGATATGCTAGTGATCAGCCATTATATACCCAGGGAGTTGTGTGTGCGTGTGCATGTGTGTGTGTGTGTGTTTACAGGGCAAGGAAGCGCCGAGCAGGAAATTGACTTCAGAGCCAATTGAAATCAAAAAGAGGTGTAATAATCTCCAGCCAGGAAACGTTCCGCAGGGAACCCCGATACGGCCGCGTCAACACTGCACTCCCCCCCGCCGCCGCCTCCCCCTTCCTCCCATCTGTTCTGTCTTCGTCTTCCTCTAACCCCCATGCACCCCGCACACCCCCTCTCCTTACCTCATGCCTCCCCTCACTCTGTCATCCACTGTTTTAATGTCTTCTCCACACACACACACACACACACACACACACACACACCACACACACCACACACACACACACACACACACACACCTAACCACCAGTGACATCATCATCAGCCCAGGACCATGGGATCCCCCGGGGGCAGGGGGGGGCTATGAACCCTCGCCTGGGAACCAGGTAATGAGAGGGGAAATTGGAAGGGGTGGGGGAGCACCCATGGGAGAGCAGGAGAGATGAAAGGCGCAAGGAGGAGAACAAGGAAACGGTGTCGGTGCACATGAAAGGAACTACGAAAAATGTCACACACACACACACACACACACACACACACACACACACACACACACACACACACACACACACACACACACACACACACACACACACCCTGTTTACTTCCTCTCTTGTCCCTCAAGGAAAGAGGGGACAGGAAGAATGAGGTAGATATCACTGAGGAAGGAAGGAAGGAGTGAAGGAGAGAAGAGAGGAGGAAGAATAAAAAGTGATAAGGCGATAGAGATCACAGGAAGGGAACTAGTTAAAATATACACATAACTTTCTTTTAATTAATGTTAGCGCCTACACTGCACTTAAAAACACCAAAGTTCAAAATGGGAAGATAACCTTGGGCGAGGGGGGGAGAGAGAGGGCGGAAGAGAGGAGGGGAGATGGGCAGTGATGAGAGCAAGGAGAGAGGGGAGGAGAGGAGGGGAGAGGAGGGGAGAGGGTAGGAGAGGAGAGACAAGGGAAGAGACGATAGAGAGTGGGAGAGGGTAGGAGACGAGGTGCGCACAGGGTAGGATGGGGGTAATGAAAGGAGACAAGAGAATACCGGAGATAACATAGGAACGGACAGGAGAGAAGAGAGGATATTGAGTAGGAGGAGTCCAGAGAGGGTAGGAAAGGAGAGGGGATACGGCAGGAGAGAGTGTAGTCGCATAAAGCAGAGTACAGGACAGCAGATCGACTAGGAAAGCAGACGAGACAGGAGGAGAGGAGAGAGTACAGGAGAGCAGATCGACTAGGAAAGGAGACGAGACAGGAGGAGAGGAGAGAGTACAGGAGGGCAGATAAAAGGAGACAACGGCGGAGAGAAGAAAGGGGAGGAGAGGATAGAGTAGGAGAGGTTAGAGGAGAGAGGGGGGTGGGGTGGGGGAGGGGGCTGTCAGTCAATAGGAAGAGAGGAGCCAAAACCATAAAACATCAAAAAAAAGGTCAAGACGGGAGCAGATAGTTCTGTTCTACATCCACTTCGTTATTAAAAATGCTGCTGCCTCCTTTTGTTTGTGTGTGTGTGTGTGTGTGTGTGGTAAGTGTGTGTGTGCATGTATGTGTGTGTGTGTGTGTGTGTGTCAGTGTGGACATCTGTTCAAAAGGCAAGACCTGTCAGCAGTCGGCGCCTGGCAACCCACTATTTCCGAGCGTTTAAGACAAAGCCAGCGTCGAGGCTCCTTTGTGCCGAAGCAGATTAGCTATTGTGTAGAATGTCTTTGA
The DNA here is from genome assembly GCA_002895965.2 of Coryphaenoides rupestris. Classification (NCBI taxonomy): domain Eukaryota; kingdom Metazoa; phylum Chordata; class Actinopteri; order Gadiformes; family Macrouridae; genus Coryphaenoides; species Coryphaenoides rupestris. The sequence continues at coordinate 85,337 of PIJE02001030.1, read as the reverse complement.
AATCAATGCTTCCCACTTCATGTGTTTAGTGCCAACTAATTATATATGCCGCCGAGAGGGGGCTGGCTGCAGAGTACGTAGAGTAAGGACATTGTAAATATTTCATGTTTCGTCACTAAACTGTAAAGTATCATTGGGTTTCTTGAAAGGGGCTTTTTAAATACATTTTTAATTGAAATGCTATTCTGATCTCTTACTTAAAGGATCACTTCTGGATTACACAATCACACATAGACCGGATCAAGCGAAAGCTAAAAAAAGGTGTATTTCTCTGTAGGGATCCGTTCCATAATTTTGTCAGACACTTGTTTTTGTCACAATTTTGTGATAAAAACAAGCACTTTTAGAGGACGTACATTCACGGGCAGATTTGCCCCAAAGGGTTACACAGTTAGATGTTTCACGGCGGCTTTCTCGCTCAATACTGGACCAATTTCAACAATTGCTGTCTCCATCAGTCAGTTAGACCACAAATGATGGGGAAACTCCTGAAGTTATCCATTAATGTGAGTCGTTGTACATCAACCCCTTCAACGTGATAATGTTGAGGTGGTAAAGATGTCCCGGCCAAACACCGGAGCCAGGAGCCACATGATGAAGAGGTCCCTGGAGCAAAATGAGAGGAGGAACAACACCGACAACAAATATGGAGGCCAAATAGGGAGTTATATGACAAAGCCTCATCAGAAACATGTCCAGAAACAGATACACATCCACACCTGAGGTGCATTGACTAACCAGTGCCTACAGATTAAGCCAGCCATCACCACACACGCACACCACACACACACTCAGGGGAGGTGGAGAAATAATGACGGAGGTGGTTTCACACCATTTGCTAAACAGTGTGAGAGAGAAACAGGGAAGGAGGGAGTGAAAGTGTGTGTGAGACATCTAGAACCATTAACAGCAGGCGTGTCAGCATTCTCCAGCTGATATATGATAACAAACATGCTGTGTGTGTGTGTGTGTGTGTGTATGAGGTTGTGTGCGTGGCTGCAAAATGCGTTTGAGCGCGAGATAAGTGCAGTTTGGACATCTATGCCTTTCGCGACTAAACGCTTGGTGTTTGATGCCTAAACCGATGTTGCCCCACTGTCTTATGATGTACTCATGCCCACACAAGCGTTGGTAAGGTCGGATAAACGTTTCCATGAAAGTTGTGAAGACCCATCACCTTTTACTGTTTAACCGCTTAGAAACACACAAGCGCCTATTGTGAAAAATGAATTGTGAACTACTCTCGAATGCAATAACCCCCCAACTCCAAAACGGTAGGGAAGCAATCTGTTCAAAAGGCAAGACCTGTCAGCAGTCGGCGCCTGGCAACCCACTATTTCCGAGCGTTTAAGACAAAGCCAGCGTCGAGGCTCCTTTGTGCCGAAGCAGATTAGCTATTGTGTAGAATGTCTTTGAAATCAATGCTTCCCACTTCATGTGTTTAGTGCCAACTAATTATATATGCCGCCGAGAGGGGGCTGGCTGCAGAGTACGTAGAGTAAGGACATTGTAAATATTTCATGTTTCGTCACTAAACTGTAAAGTATCATTGGGTTTCTTGAAAGGGGCTTTTTAAATACATTTTTAATTGAAATGCTATTCTGATCTCTTACTTAAAGGATCACTTCTGGATTACACAATCACACATAGACCGGATCAAGCGAAAGCTAAAAAAAGGTGTATTTCTCTGTAGGGATCCGTTCCATAATTTTGTCAGACACTTGTTTTTGTCACAATTTTGTGATAAAAACAAGCACTTTTAGAGGACGTACATTCACGGGCAGATTTGCCCCAAAGGGTTACACAGTTAGATGTTTCACGGCGGCTTTCTCGCTCAATACTGGACCAATTTCAACAATTGCTGTCTCCATCAGTCAGTTAGACCACAAATGATGGGGAAACTCCTGAAGTTATCCATTAATGTGAGTCGTTGTACATCAACCCCTTCAACGTGATAATGTTGAGGTGGTAAAGATGTCCCGGCCAAACACCGGAGCCAGGAGCCACATGATGAAGAGGTCCCTGGAGCAAAATGAGAGGGAGGAAACACACCGACAACAAATATGGAGGCCAAATAGGGAGTTATATGACAAAGCCTCATCAGAACATGTCCAGAAACAGATACACATCCACACCTGAGGTGCATTGACTAACCAGTGCCTACAGATTAAGCCAGCCATCACCACACACGCACACCACACACACACTCAGGGGAGTGCTAGTATGCTAGCTTGTTACCACCTGCTCTGTCTACATTACTACAAACTCTACTGCAATAAACCGGATTATTCACCATCCTGCCTGTCTTCTGCCTTGGTTCGCTCCGTGTACTAGTGTGCGCGGGACGTATGGACACTCACGTAACACACTACAGACAAGACACGCCCTCGAACAAACACCAACAGAAAGTGGACACGGCGAAGCACACTGTAGCATGGACGGACGCATATACGTTGCAGAACAGCCCCAACTATTCAACCGAAACTCGGATACCCTTGTGCCATCCAGAAGGTGCCTTTGCTTAGACGGCGGAGCCACCACCTGGAACGCTTAATACCCGTTTAAGTCTCGGAAGAGCTGTGAATGTTGTCTCGTCTCCTTTCAAGGTCCTCTTTATTTATTGGTGTTGTGTGTGTTGTGTGTGCTGTGTGTCGTTCAGGCTATAAAAGAACGCCGGGCCTCTTGTCGTCCGCGGCGGCGGCCTACATTAGTTGGCTAACATAGCATGTGTCAAATCGACTCGGCTATATGTCGCTGACTGATCGCACTGGCCAGCTCCAGCCCCTATGGCGCCTGGCGCTGTTTCCTCGCAGTGAAAGGCTGCGCAGAGGATGGCGTCCTCAGCACTTAAGGGCTCACAGCATCATTGATGATCATTGCCTTGCCGCGGGACCGCCTGAAACATTCAGCACCCGTGATGTGGGTTAAATAAAATGGAGAAGTTCGGCTCACCTTCACCGTCCATTATACATCAGTTCGGAGGGGTGGGGTGCGGCGGGAGTAGACGCTTGGTGTTTGATGCCTAAACCGATGTTGCCCCACTGTCTTATGATGTACTCATGCCCACACAAGCGTTGGTAAGGGCGGATAAACGTTTCCATGAAAGTTGTGAAGAATGAATTGTGAACTACTCTCGAATGCAATAACCCCCCAACTCCAAAACGGTAGGGAAGCAAGTAGAGGTGCACCAGCACAAGATACATACAGAGGGATCATTGGGGAATAGCGTCTTATGAGGTTATTGTGTGCGTGGCTGCAAAATGCGTTTGAGCGCGAGATAAGTGCAGTTTGGACATCCATGCCTTTCGCGACTAAACGCTTTGTGGTGTGTGTTGTGTGTTATTTTTAGACAGATTATTATTTCATGCTGAACTATCGAATACCTGAGGTCAGCAACGTTACTGACAAAGTGAGAAAAATGGAAGTGCGTGTGTATGTGTGTGTGTTGTTGCTGTTGTGTGTGTGGCAGCGGGTGTCGGAATGTAAAAGCTGAGTCCAGCAGGTTTTAAAAACACACACACACACGCACACACACAGACACGCGCACATGCACGCACACACACGCACACACGCATGCTCTTTTGGAACCAGCGCCTCTGTACTGTGTGGCAATGCACAGGTCACTTACAAACCATACCCTTCTCTGCACTCATACTTGCTGTACTGAACTGCTGAACTGTTCAGTGGTGGATGGTACTACCTATTTAAATGTACTACATGTGTTCAGGAAATATGCATAATTACCATAACTTCATGGAGATAAGCACTTGCTGAATAATTTTTTTTCCAAATGTGCTTTTTTATTGGAACACATGGGGAAAAGTTTCTGATTAGGACTGACTATGACTATGACACATTATAGTCTACACAACGTACTTAATACCTAAATACACCGTATTAATTATATAATCAAAAGTAGCACTGGCCAAGGTCATTAAAGTTGAATATTAATGAAAATGTATTAAAGAAGGGAAACTTAATTTAAAATAATAATGAGTCCCATTATAACTGACAGTGCTGTTCAAGCGTAAACCATTTGGGCACAACATCTACTTTGATTATTCAACATATTTTGCCCAGCAGATGGATTGCAAGTGCAACGGAATTAACAATATAATGATAACACACATTTGCAGGTTTGCATGTAGACATGTTAAAAGACTGCGTGGGGTTTTGCCAAATTGTGGTTAATACCAGAGAAGGTTCGGTTTTAACAAAATGACATTGTCTTTCCAAACCTCAAAATTCTCAAGTTGATGTTCTTAGATTTGCTCTATCATACACAATATATACAAATCTACATATATACAGTATATATATATATATATATACAACATATATACAACACAGTTTGATGGATTAGATAAATAATACGGCTTGATCCGGTGTTGTATAACGTTTCCCAATATCCAGACACATTGTTTCACCACTCAAAATAACATCTCCAGACAAGCACTGAAACAATCGCCACCAGTAACACAGTCTGACTGATACCGTCAATGTTTAATTAAAGGCTGTCCTGCACGCCTCAACGCTGACAGAGCCACCATTTCAAAAGCAAAGCAATAAACAGTGAAGCGGTTCCACGCAGAGAGCCTAAAAACACGACGCGACGTTCTACCATCCAGTATACACATATGTCTTTTCAACAGCAGTCACAATAACAACACGACGATGGACGACCAAATTACTGTTAGACCTGTCTCTGCTCTGCATGGGGAGGTGGAACACTATTCATACCTGTACAACTAGGTGCAGGACGGAGGCCTAATGGTGTTTTCGATTTCTGTGCACTCATGCAAAAAGAAAAAATTGTTTATTCTGTGGATTGTTGGCAGAAACACCCGGTAAGAGAGAAACCCCCGCCTCTTTGCCCGGGTTACCTCCCACCACGGCTAATTATGTGCTTCCTTGTGATTGGACGCCCCTTGGCTTAGCGCTTCCTGTCGGCCGACAGCCTTCACATTTACTTGCGACAGCACTGTATTGTCTGGGTAAGCACCACATATTAATGGAAGGTGGTTATATTTAACGTGCTGACTTTTCAAATTATGTTCGTTTAGCTTCTCACACAGAATCTATGGCAGCCCCCTCCTCGCCGTCCTAGGAAGGAGATGGTGTTTTTGCTCAAGTCCCTCTGGGTTATGGGGAGTGTTGTCTAGCTGCTGGAGGACTTTCAAACTCAGATCTTAATACGTTAAGTAAATGCTCAATTTGTCGGTTTGTTTCTTCTTCAGTCTGTGTCTTTTTATCTGCCCGTCTCTGTGTATCTGTCTGTCGGTGTCTCCGTCAAGATAGATATGTACGTATTTGTGCTGTGTGTGTGTGTGTGTGACAGCTACAAAAGCTTCAAGTTGTTTTGGTTTTGTTTTGTTTCTGACAACGGAGTGTTGTGTGTGTGTGTGTGTGTGCATACTGTCCCGGCGTGATGAGCAGTTCATTTTTGATGCGAGCGTAACAAGCTAACTTCTGTGAATGTTTGCAGTCAAAGATTATGCTTGTCATCCGCGGGATGAAGACCAAACAAACGACCAAAGCGAAGACTTGCTCACAGATTGCCTGTGAGCAATACGTCAGTTTAATGGGCTAAAGTTTTCCACTGCACGACGGGGCTTGCATGGGAATGAGATGACTGGAGATCCACCAAGATACATGGCTTCCTTTTCTAGTTTGGAAGACCTCATGGGAAAATTGGCTGGGAAACGATGGGTTTGAAATGTATTTGATGGAACAGTCTGAAAGGGCTTTTCAGGGCTTAAACCTCTAGTGGTGCGACCCCCTTGGTTGTAGTTGTGAGTAAAGTATACACCCAAAACACTAATGTAGCTAAGTAGCTAAGACATTAAAATTGACTTTACCATGTAATTTCCCCACAAAAAATGGTAAATGTATTTAAAAAGGTATTTGCCATCCGAATCAAAGACCACTTTTTTGGGTCCTTCAAAAACACAACGTTAGACGCGTCTTATACCGGGGTCAGACTACGCGATATCAGCCCGATTATAGGACCGATTTGGCAGTCATAGGGTGTCGGATTGTTTCGTGAACGACAGGGTGCGACAATCGATCGTTTTATCCTGTGTAGTGTGACATAGTGGAAGACGCACCTGGGACGCCTCACGACTTCCCGAGAGAAAGACTAGGGCCGTGACGTTGACCAATAAGAGCACGGAGCGCTATAAACAAGCATGGTGAAGCGAGGTATGAAGTCGTTGATTCTGCTAGACCCAACTATGAAACAGAGGAAAGGTTTGTCGAGCTCTGGCAACTACACCTCTGCCTGTTCGATATTTCCTCGAGGGACTACCACAACGCTTCAGCAACCCGGTGAGTACTGCCGTTAGCATCTAGCATTTACAATATTGTTGCCTCGCACCTCCGTTCCGATGCATCACGCATGTCGCAAGCGATTATTGGTCGGTGACCAATGTGTAGTCTGACTTGTCTCTCGGCCAAGTCACAAACGTATCACTCTGTAATCGCCTAATCTGACCCAGTGACCATCGTAACAGACACAAAAGATGGTGTAGTCTGACCCCGGCATTCGGTACAGATCTCTGATTCATCTTTGATTCACTGATCCTCAGTCCTCAGTCTATACACTGCCACCTGATTTAGTGTCAGTTTTACAATCGGTAATGTTCCGACTGTGGTTGAGTCCACCGGGGTCTGGACACCATGGGAGTAGGGAGCACCCTGGCCTCTAACCACTTGATTCCACGTTCCATCAGCGGCGCGTTCCGTCAACGGTGAATGTTTGCTAATCTACCAGCTGTGACGCGTCGCGTTTCAGAAGCGACACTATGCTCTGCTTGGCTTCAAACACGCTGCAAGTCTATTTTTGACGGACGCGTCTGACGTCAGCTCAACTGGCCAATCAGGAATATTCATATCTTTCCCGCTAACCTGTCAACAACAGAGCAACAACCTACAAAATAACCACAATAAAAGTATTCATCCTGTTAACAGGCACTGTATTTGTTCATATAAATCAGAAATAATGATGAGGGTAACTGTATTATGATGATTGACTGTACTAACAACTAAAACACAGCCAACAGACTTTCATACATGTCGTTCGTAGCAGTAATTATTTGTAGGCTACAGCACAACAAAGTAGAAAACACAATGAACAGATATAAAACTGTGGTGTACTCAATGTATTCATTCTCATTGTAAAAGCACACAAAAAAGCGAGGGAAAAAATGACTCTCCACTTCTGTTCCTCTGGTGGTGTATGAAGATTTGCAGATGACAGAACAGAAGAGCAACGTGACGCTTTCACACCCAATGGAATCATGGAGTAACACATGCACATGCACGAACACACACACACACACCCTTTCTCTCTCTCACACACACACACACACCCTTTCTCTCTCTCACACACACACACACACCCTTTCTCTCTCTCACACACACAGACACACCCTTTCTCACCCTTTCTCTCTCTCTCACACACACACACACACACACACACACAGGCCAGAGAGGAATTAAAAGGTGGAATAGTGAGTGACAAGTGAAATTGAATTTATTGCAGTCAAAGCCCAAGGGACTCTACTTCCGTCTGTCTATCCATCTCTCTCTCCATCCGTATGTCTCTCAATCTCTCTCCTGTCTGTCTCTCCATCCATCCGTCTCTCAATCTCTCCCTTGATCACCTGACATGCAGACGCCTGCAATGCAAACGCTCCTTATGAAGAGTGACATGCTCCACTCACAAGGTTGTACTCCCACATGTAGGCACACACACGCACGCACGCACACACACACACACACACAACTGTAAATATTAATCAAAATATTATCGGAATATGGCCAAGTAGTACTGTAGTGCTGCAGAGATTCCCTGGCCCTTTCCTTCGGATGGAAGAAAATATGTTTGTTTGGTGCAGACTAAATAAATAAATTATAAAAAATAGTTTTCAGTGAAAATGAAAATTGTGATGCAAAAATGATTTTTCCTACTAAGAGTGAATCATATTGCAATCGCAATATCTGTCTAAATAATCGCAATATGATTATTTGACCATATTGTTCATCCCTCACGCATACACAAAATGTAACACACAAATATGATATAAAGAGAAGTAAAGCATTCATTTTTTATGCGACAGCAGAGTGGACCCTGCAGAACAACCCCAGTTATCTGGAGGAGGAAAAAGTCCAATAAATATTGTCCTCCTGTCATGTGAAAACATCTCATTATGCACCTATTCCACGAAGAAGGACATTAAAATCACACACTCTACCTCCGAGACAGAGCCGTTTCGTGAGTGTCCCAACCCGGTAATAATAATAACGTTGTTTTTGATCTATTCCCACGACCACCAATCACATGTGTCCTCCTAGCTCTGTTTCCCTGCCCTGATATCCACTCTTCGTCACACATCGTGTCACATAATTGAAGGTAAACTCTAAATAGCGCTTCAAATGTCTCTCTCTCTCTCTCTCTCTCTCTCTCTCTCTCTCTCTCTCTCTCTCTCTCTCTCTCTCTCTCTCTCTCTCTCTCTCTCTCTCTCTCTCTCTCTCAGGGACACATGAGCGCTTATCCTCGATGTCTTCTGAAATACCAGGATATAAAACATCTTATGAGAATGAATCTCTGTCTCTCCCGCTCTGTCTCTCTTTCTCTCTCTTACTCTCTCTCTGTCGCTGTGTTTTAGACATTTATCACAGTGAGGGGGATTGGCCTAATAGCTGGACGGCTGAAGGGAGAACCCTCGGGTACAACAACACAAAATAGACTATCCACACACACAATTGGATTCAGGATTAGTCTATCACCTGGAATCCGAGGGATACCGACAGGGACGGGGGAAAAAATGACAATGACAAACACAGAGACAAAGCTCCTTGTTTTCATCCCCCTCTCTATTTTGTTGTCCTTGTTCCTTCTCCACGTCTCTCACATGGTGTCTCTAACTTCCACAGTCTCCTGTTTATTGGCTGCTGTTGCTAGCCCCCCCTGCATGTCTTCTTTCAAGGCGAAGCTGCCTTGCCCCAAGGCAGGCTCTGTTTGATGGTTTCATCCCCGGGACGCGGAGACAGGACCTGCCTGCCGCACTGTGGTCGCCTCACCGGCGGTCACCGGGATCACTACATCCTGCCTCATTTGCATGCATATGATCACAGTGCCTGCTCCTATCGCCACAGGGCCTTATGGGATATTGAGTTTTACTGAGAAGCAACACATTATTCCGTGAAGCAGCCGAACAAAAACAAAAACGGAGGAAAACACATGAAATACGCATCCACAAATATGGCACATACTCACACACACACACACACACACACACACACACACACACACAAGCAGATGGCGGTTTGTCCTCCGAAGGTGGGATCTCATTTGATTCACTTGCTGAACTTTATAATGTCATCTGACATCATAAAAAGCCTTACTATTCAGGCTGGTTCAATTTCACACCCAGACACATTTCTCACACACACACACACACACACACACACACACACACACACACACACACACACACACACACACACACCCCTTATCGCAGTGTGCTGTGAGGCAAGTCCGGATGTGCTGTCGGATTTTGTGACAAGCATCCATTATAATAAATGTATATATTTTTTTAAATATACTATGTCAATTAAAAATGAATTCATGGACATACTCTGTACATGTACAGACTCATTTCCAAATACAGAGGCAAACAATATTATCTTTTCTATTGCACAATTTCTGTTGTTTGTAAAATAGAACAGAAATATTTACAAAGTTAACATTTAGAAAATGTATTTTATTACTGAAATAGTAAATATTTCAGTAATATCTCCTAGTTGTTTGTCAAGTTCTATTTGGCATTCCATCAATAAAGATGTGATAAGACGTGTTCTAGAGGATGATATGAACACAGGGGTGCCTGGAGATGTTGGCTTGCCCTCTGGAGAGCCTCGGAGCAACCAGAACCACCGGCTTACCGGAGTGAAGTTCATGACCTTGAGGATCCAGATGGTGAGCGCCAGGTTGACGATCATGGTGACCAGGAGCAGCAGGATGAAGAAGTAGAGGCAGCGCTTCCTCCAGCCGTAGATGCCCACGTTGGGATAGACCGGGGCACCGCACACCGAGGCCCCGCGCTGGTGCAGCGTGCTGGGCTGCGCCGCCAGGATGTACTGCTCCTGGGTCATCTGAAGGAGGAGGGTGACAGGGACAGGATAGACAGGGTGAGTCCAGGGGCCGTGCTCTGTGCTGGTTCACCCCAAAGCCCATGTGTGTGGTGTGCATGGTTGGTGGCTGGTTTAAGCAGCCTCACCTGGCCCCGGGTTAGAGTCTGGGGGTTGGGTGAGGCTGCATTGGTTAATCAATGCACACAGGTTGAACCAACCATCACCGCACACACTCAGAGAGAGATCTTGTACCGGCTCTGTCTACAGCAACTACAACTATGCTACAATAAACGGTTTATTCCATAACACCCTCCTGTGTACCAGGGACGTGCGGTCAGGGGAGGCAGAGCCTCACCTGTCATACTCAAATGAAAACAGCTGTTACGAAATGTAAAAAATAAAATAATATTAAATAAAATAAAATAAAATAAATATTAAGATTTGTCCACTGATCTGTGGTATAAATGTAATTTCTGTATGATTTCAATCATTTTTTATTGTCAAAATCGCCAAATTTGCGGAGCTCCGCTGCAAATACAGGGAGAGACGAGAGGTGAGGCAGCGACGAGCTCAGCCTCCCCTCTGATTGCGCAACCCCTCAGAAACTGGATGGAGCGCGGGCAAGAAGCGCGTGCCTGTTACTATCTCTAGTTTCTGTATGACGTCATGTTTGTAGACCTTCATTACATGTCCTCGCCTTCCATTGCAGGTAACTTATTTAATGTACAGTATGTGTATCAAAGATATTTAGGCTCGCTGGTCTCGTCATAAAACTGCAATGAAAAAGCACCAGGGGAGGAGCTATCACATCTGCCTCACTGAGGGGGCGTGTCTTGAGCCCACGTAATTGACGCTGATACTAGCCAGTGCCTCCCCAGCCATTGACCTCACCGCACGTCACTGCTGTGTACTGGTATTATAGGAGCCCTGCAGAAAAGCCACTTTAGTGGTGTGTAGCGAGGAGCAAATGCGAGACCATTCTACCATCTATTTCCAGTATTGATTTCACTTGTTTCCCAAGCTCTGGGTAGGGGTCCCCAGTTGGGGTCACCTCATTTGCACATGGGGTCGCGGGCGGGAAATTGCTGACTTATAAACTAAAATCGATATGTGATGCTGCAAAACAAATAAGAATTTGAAAAGGATGAAAGGTCTGAGTGTGTATCAGCGGACGGCCTAGTGAACGGTGTAGATGCCAGCAGAACTTCTGATCGCTTAGTATGGCGCAGACGTCCATATTGCAGGCGTATGTGGATTGCATTAATACAAAGTGCAGAAGCACCACAATGCAAAGACAGGGTGGACCTTAAAATTGGATCACAGGCCCAAAAGAAAAATGTTGACAACCACTGAATCACTTGGTGCTGGCTGAAGGAAGGGGAGTTCGAGGGAAGTGCACTACAGATAGAGAGTGTGTGGTGTGACATGAGGGGGGGGGGGGGGGCAGAGCAGAAGTGTAGTAGCACTACCCAGTGTGTGTGTGTGTGTGTGGGGGGGGGGGGAGGGAGGCCATTAGAGGGTAGAGGAGGAGGGCTAGAGCCACCACTAGCAGAGATAAGGCTGACTGTGAATGGCTTCTGTCTCTCCTCTACAGCTCTCTATCTATCCCCCCATTCTATCTTTCTCTTTCTTCAACACTTTCTCCCTCGAGGTCTCTTGACCCCAGTCCTGGAATTAAATTCTGTTTTTCACAGCATTTCACATCGCCCCCCCTTCCCACCCACCACACACACACACACACACACACACACACACACACACACACACATGTGCACGCACACACGAGTGCAATGATGCATCCATCCAGTTTGCTTAAACAGAGACCAAATGTGAACCATGGCCTACAACCACAGTAGCCACAGTCGCTGGACCCTCAGACTTGCTGTATTCGAAATACTAGGACGTGGTAGTCATGTGCGTATGCTAGTATTACGGATGGTTGTTTCATGTGCAAGAAGACTACACACGTGTAATGTGCATGACTCTGCATGCATGTGTTTACATCCAGAGATCCCAAGCCAATCAGAGCAAACATATGAAAGAATGGTGTGTCATCTCTCATCTAGCAACCCTTTAGGCTTCTGGTGGTAAATAAAGAAATCTCATGAGTTTGTTGTTTCTGTTTTGCTGTTGCAGTTAACACATGGATTGTGCCAATGACTTTGCTGCAAAGTACAGTAAGCCAACCCTTGATGAGATCATTCAGATGTTCACATTAGCGTTTCACGATGAGTTTCACGCCCCGGCCTGCGCTCCTACGCAAATGTCATTATGACATTTGCTCAGATGCTTTCAACGGGCTGACGGCCAAACTATATTATAGCCAGCTATGTTTATTGTTCGCTTGGCCTATTGACCCCCTTGTTCATGAGGACATGAGTCACTGAACATGATTTAACTGAAGCACAACTCCAGGCTCAATCCTCCACTGCCCATTGTCACTTCAAGGTCCTGAATGAATCAAGGGAACTTCCTGAACACGACCGAGGCTAACAAGAAGTCAAAAGAGTCCCTTGTTTGCTTTGGCAATTGATTGGAACCCACTTGAAATGCTGACACTAACTGCTTCCCACAACATCCACCAACATCCGTGTCTTGAACGCCTTTGAACTGCTCTCCCGTATCAATGAGGCATGTAACGTAAATCTATGACCTGGCTCGCCCTCACTCCCCTTCCCAAATAGATTTATTTACTTTTATTTACTATTTATTTACACTATTACAATTAATTTACTCGCTCTCTCACTATATATATATATATATATATCCATACATTCATACAGTATGTAGTCCTGCTCATGGTGTTAACCGATATTAGGCAGCTAGTCAAACTCCCTTCCTGAACGGAGCCTTCTAGCTCTGAATGAAGACTTGTGGGCATGCGGACATGAATAACGAATGAAACAGAAAAATGTTGTCAATAACATGCTTGAAGATGAGATTATATGTAATATTTGTCAATGTTCATTCAGAAACAATAGGGGCTAGAGCTTTACACCCTAACATCATAACATACATGACACTCTGCATAGGCTTGCACAGAATAGCATTATCTGCCATGAGCCTAATGAATGTCAAATAAACATGAATCTGTCTACTATGTCTGAATATGACCAAAAACATATATTAATGAATATTCTAGCACTTGACCGTAAAAGCAAAGCTAAACTCACAAGCAATGCTTGTGGCCTCATTCAAAAGATGGCAGAGGACAGTATAACATGTCACTAATTACAATCCAACACCTGTTTTCTACTTCCTGTTTACACTGGTGCAATGCCATTATGACCACTAGTAGTGCTAAGTGCACTAAACAGTGCCTGGAAGGCAGAACAATAGTATATATACAGTATATACACACAAATTGATTTTTATCAGTTTTTCCTTTCAAATCATTCTCCACCACCACTTCTTCTCCCTCTCTCTCTCTCTCTCTCTCTCTCTCTCTCTCTCTTCTCTCTCTCTCTCTCTCTCTCTCTCTCTCTCTCATTCCCTTGATTGAACTGGCAACAGAGACATCAATCAATCCCACGGTGCACCAGTGCCAAGGGCCTCCCTCTCAGCGTGACCTAATTCTATTAACATCATCACACCTTGACAGCCACGCAGGAGGGGACGGATCGTCATGGTTACCACCACACACACACACACGCACACATGCAACCCATGCACTTATTGGATCGGCATTCCAGCCCAAAACACAACCATTATTCTCGAAGGCAGACATGTTTGTGACCAGGGGGTTGGGGGCGGCCCTGCCTTTGACCCAATCACAGCGCTGCTGCTGACGCTGAGCGTTGGACGGCTCTCCATCTCTCTGTGGTTTCACGAAGGTTGCAGAAACGATTGTCCGGTCGCTCATAACTGTCACCATGACGACGTCCACATTAGGATGCCATTAAAATAATGATGCTGGCTTGTCTGTCTGTCTCTCTGTGGACTTCTCTACATATCTATCTATATCTATATATCTATCGATATCTATATATCTATCTATATCTATATATATGTCTATCTATCTATATATCTATCTATCTATATCTATATCTATATATATATATATATATATATATCTATATCTATATATCTATCTAAATATACTCTATATCTATCTATATATCTATCTATATATCTATCCATATCTATATATCTATCTATATATCTATATATCGAGCTATATGTCTATCTATATATATATCTAACTATATATCTATTTATATATATATCGATCTATATATCTATCCATATCTATATATCTATCTATATATCTATATATCGAGCTATATGTCTATCTATATATATATCTAACTATATATCTATTTATATATCTATCGATCTATATATCTATCTATATCGATCTATATCTATATATCTATCTATATATCTATCTATATATATATCTTACTATATCTATCTATATATCTATCTATATATATATCTATATATATATCTATATATCTATTGTCAATCCTTAGTGTGTTGTTGTTTCTCTGTCCAGCTGCCGTCTCAAGCTGCCATGGTCTGCATCACACATGTGTTGCACAACACATTACTTTCACAATCAGCTTAGACTGATTATTTTTCTGATGAACATCATTATTATTATTATTATTATTATTCTGTGAATAAATTATTTGGTTTAACGTCTGTCCTGTGTGGTGTCCTCTTTGTTACACTGCCTTGAGCCAGGCAGCCGTAACAATGTAGATTGATTGATGATAGAGATATGCAATACAACACAGCGGTTATTTATAGCATATTGATGTGTGCGTGTGTGTGTGTGTGCGTGTGCGTGTTTTTGCATGTGTGTGTGTGCATGGTTGTGTGCGTGCGTGTGTGTGTGTGTGTGCGTGTTTTTGCATGTGTGTGTGTGCATGTGTGTGCGTGCGTGTGTGTGTGTGTGCGCGTGTGTGTGTGCGCGTGTGCGTGCATTGCATTCTAAAATGTAGTATATCACATTGATATCACAGTAGGGGTCCAAGGCAACAACGGTTCTTGACACATACGGCAGATGAGATCAATTTGCACTGCATGGAAGATTATCAAATACCATAATCATATACAGTATATATATATACACTGTATATACACAGACTGTATATATGCACAGTACTCCCCCCCACCCCACACACCCCCACACACACACACACACAATCCTGAATGACATTTCTGTAAAAAAGAACATGGCTCTTATCTTTGAGGATTAGTAGAGAAGAGAGGAGGAGAGGAGGAGGAGAGAGGAAGAGAGAGGAAGACAGAGAAGAGAGAGAAGAGAGAAGAGAGAGGGGAGGAGGAGAGATGGTGGAGAGGCGAGGGTGGGGGGGGGGGGGTGACGTGGGGAGAATACATGATCGGCAAAGCTATAGATCATAGACTGCGGAGGAGAAAATAATCCCTCCGTTTTCATTTTAAAAGGCATATTTCATCCACATATGAAAATTAGACAACATTTGATCTAGGTTTGTTTGTTTACTGTTCATGTGTAATTGCTATTGAGAATTTAAATGCACTGCTTTGGTCCTGAGGCCGCTTCACGGAGGCGTCATCCGAGGACAAACAGCTCGGTGATAGACGGGCCGGTGCATTCTGCGGACCCTCCTCACACAGCCATCCACAGAAAGGTGTCACTCCAGCACTAACCGTGCTGCCCTGGTACATACAGTACGAGCAGCGGATCTGTAGTTAGTGTTACGAGCGACACCCGTGTTTGAAAAAGGGTTTGAATCTGTTTATTTGTGGCCGTCTCTTTCACTCCCCTAAAGGTGACATTGGGGGGGTAATCCTCGGGAGCGCCGGTGATGAAGGGGGCGGGGGGATCTCACCCTCTCTCATCAAGTGTTACAACACCACGGGAGAACACAAGAGGTGTGAGTTGTGCCCTGGTAACGGGAACCAAAATGTTCCTGTGAGTACAGCAGGAATTGTGGAGCCTTGTTTTTGCGCAGGCATGCAAAAGCACCACCCGCCAGTCAATCAAATCCGAATCTCTAATCCGTCCCCCTCTTTCTTTTCCATTGGCTGACTGGATAGTGAGACGCAAGATGTATACATGATAGTAACGGCTTTGGTAGCGACAGGCAGAGCGTTTTTACTTGTGTTACGGAGACATGTTCGCAAATGCATACAAGTGAGGGCGTGTGTTTCACGACATGACCTTTTCTGAGACAAGATTTCGAGCTGTTCCCATAGCTTTCAGGGCTTGTGCATGGAGAGAGAGAGAGAGAGAGAGAGATAGAGAGAAAGAGAGAGAGAGAGAGAGATAGACAGAGAGAGAGAGAGAGAGAGAGAGAGAGAGAGAGAGAGAGAGAGAGAGAGAGAGAGAGAGAGAGAGAGAGAGAGGTTTAATATCCTAGACATTAGAATGCAACAGTGAAACCGGGAGAACGCAAGACACCAGATGTGGGTAGGAGGGCATAGGAGGGGGGGGGGGGGGGGGGGGGGTGAGGAGGTAAAGGGGAGGAGAAGAGAGAGCATGAGGCTGGTGGTGGTGGTGGCGTTGTGGGTCAGGGAGGGGGTGAGGCTGATGGAGGCTGTCACGGTGGTTGAGGTGCACACTCACAACGAGGCTGCACACGCTAATGCTCCCCCACTCTCCACCTACACCACCGCCACATGTTTCATATAAATAACCTCATCATCCCTAACCCTAACCCTACCAACCTCATCATCCCTAACCCTAACCCTACCAACCTCATCGTCCCTAACAGTAACCCTAACCCTAACATTGACTATCTTACACATTTGAATCAACCTAAAGATCTCTCCAACCATCCGCCCCATCCTGTCTGTCCGTCTATCAGACTAGTTGACGACTAGTTGACGAGCTGGATCCTTCAATAAACACACATCTCCCTGTCTGTGTCACTCAACCACCTTTACTGGAAACAACACAAACACACACGGTATACAAACACTGACGGCATGGCAGAGAGAGATAGAGATGTAGAGGTAGAGAGAGAGAGAGAGAGAGAGAGAGAGGGTGGTAGGTTGAGGGAGGAAGAGAGATAGAAGAGAGGTAGAGAAAGAGAGATGAATAGATATACAGTATATAGAGAGAGAGGTAAAGTAAGATAGAGGTAGAAGAGGGGGAGAGAGAGAGGGAGAGAGAACTTGCTGCTTGCTCGGTGACAACCATCTCTCTCTCTCTATCTCTCTCCGAAAAGAGTGCCTATGCCCACAACCTCTCCTCCACTGGATACACACAGCATCTCTCTCTCTCTCTCTCTCTCTCTCCTGTTCTATCTCATCCATCTTGCTTTCCCTGTTTTTTCCCCAGTCGCTTGCTCACTGCTTATGAGGAGAGGAACAGGCATGGGAGCCAAAATGGTGGTAACTTCCTACTGCCGTGTCTATTTATAGACGGACTCCGGTGGAGAGGCTGCCCCTCGTTTGTCTCCGTCTGCATTTATCTCCCAGTGATGATGTCATGATGCCTCTCCTTCCTCACACCCACAGGACTAATTAATCGGCAGCGCAAAGAGTGAGAGAGATCGAGAGTCAGTGAGAGAGAGAGAGAGAACGAGAGAGAGAGAGAGAGAGAGAGAGAGAGAGAGAGATGGAGAGAGAGAGAGAGAGAGAGATGGAGAGAGAGGGAGACGAATAAAGAATAAAAAATAATTATCTAATTATTAGAGGCTTTGTAATTAATTAATCGCAATTAATCGCATTTTAATCGCAGATCAATATTTGACACGAGAAACAACATTTTCCAATTCAAATGGATTTTGGTATACGACTGAATCAATGAATAGACATATACATATGTTTAAGCAGCAAAATCCTGTTTATTTTAGCTACACAGACCAACAGTACATAAAGTGCCATCTCTACCATTTCTACCATCTAAAATGGTAACAACAACAAAAAAAAACGCGATCTCTTCCGGTCCGCCCATATTTGAGCCTACAATTCGTCCACTGAGAAAAGTTCCGTGGTGTTTGGAGTGCAAAAATAAAGTGCGATTAAAATGCGTTATTTTTTCTGTAATTAATTAATCATAATTAACGCGTTAAAGTCCCGGCCCTAATATTTATGCTAATAAACTGTAGCTTAATAACAACAAAAGCATAAAGCAGGCATACACACAATACATGCATACAGGGGGGGGGGGGGGCAGGGGGAGAGAGAATGACGGAGAGTGAGAGAGAGAAAGAGAGAGAGAGAGAGAGTGAGAGAGAGTGAGAGAGAGTGAGGCAGGTGGACAGCAGGAAGCAGGTGTGGGTCATCAGGTTACAGACCCCTGGGCACAAATGTTTGATGGGCCCCGAGCCAACGTGGTTTGCTGGCTTTTTTTCTTTCTCGAAATCACATATACCCTACAGAACATATACATATACATTTTACATTTACATTTAGGGCATTTGGCAGACACTTTTATCCAAAGCGACTTATAGAGAATTCATTTGTTGAAGGAGAGGCAGCAATATATCACTGTGGTACATAAAGATAAGAATAAAACAGGATTCAAGCATTCATAATTGTAAGGCTTATGGAACGAGTTTCATAATTGCTAAGTTGCCTGCATAAAAATCTGGGATAAGAACAGACGCGCCATTCTGAGCGCATTACCAACATCTAAGAACATACAATATGCTAAACAATGCTAAGTACTATTATTAATAATGCCGTACAACGTACAAACACGCAAGTTAGTGCTAGGGTTAGGAGAGGGAAGGCGGGGTTATGCAGAGTCCAGGTGAACGGAATAGTGTTCACCTGGAGCACTGTCTGCACCTCATTGGAAAATGAAAATTAACCAGTGAAAGTAACCATTATTCCTTGACTAAAAGCCTTAACATGTCTGATATTGAAATGGAAAATAAAGCAACCAGAGCTTTTTTGCTGTTTTATAATGATAATATGTTTATGTTGTCCTCTCACACACACACACACACCTGCTGCTGTCTCTCCTGCTCTACTCCTCTGCTCTCCAGGGGCTGTCTCTCTGTGACTGTCTGTCTCTCTGTGACTGTCTGTCTCTCTGTGACTGTCTGTCTGTCGATCTCCTCCTCCACTCCATCTCTCCTCTCTCCTGTTGCTCAACGATATTAATGTTAATAATCATCCTGGCTTTGTTTTGCGGGAAATGTGTAAATTGATGGCACACTTCCTAGTAGCAACGCCTCCCTCTCTTCTTTTTCTCGTTTCCTCTTTCGTTTGCTCCACCCACTTCTTTTTGTTTCATTCTTGTTGGCTACCTGGCTTACAGTTCAAGACAAACGCTAACGTTAGGAATGCAGCATAGGGGACCAGGGGCCTGCTACTGTATTTTAACCATCATATAGTTTTGTTTCAGTTAAAAAAGGTATATATAGAAATCCCACGAAAAAAAAATGTGTTAATTCTTTTTAAAAAAAAATGTGCTGCTTGGGTGGGCCCCCCAGTGGCCCCTGGGCCTGTGCCCAGAATGCCCATTGGGTAATCCAGCCCTGGCAGGAAGGAAGCATGGATAAAAAGAAAAATGAGTGTGTGTTTATTTTCGAAAGGTGTGCGTGTGTGTGTGTGTGTGTGTGTGTGTAATGCCTAGAGCACAGCACTGGCACATAGAACCCAAAAGCACAAACAGGAGATCGACAAGTTGGGAGGTAAGTCCAATTTTACTCGATCCAAATAACATGCAAAGTCCAAACTGGGAGATCAATCAGAACGGGCAAACAAAACAATCCGACGAGGGGCAGGCAATCCAAAATCCAGAAGGCAGGATCAAAACAGGAATGTCAGGCAGATGCAGGAGTTTAAGAATGCAGGATAGCTTGGTGAAAAACACACGACAACCTGGCGGGGAACAGAGGGAAGTGGGCCACTATATATACATGGGGAACAGACGAGGGAATTAACTACAGCTGAGGAGGTGAGTGGGAGAAGCAGGTGAGGGGAAGGAGGTGATTGCATGGCGGAGGGGGCGTGGCTGGACTCTGGAATGACGAAAACAAGCACCAGATAAACATACACAGATCAATATGCTGAGTTACTGGAGTTTACTTTCACATTTACATTTAGGGCATTTGGCAGATGCTTTTATCCAAAGCGACTTACAAAGAGTACATTTGTTGAAGGAGAAAGCAATATGTCGACTGTGGTACATAAAGATAAGAATAGAGCTGTTTTCAAGCATTCATAGTTACGAGGCTAATAGAACGAGTTTCATAATTGTTAGGTTGTCTGCATAATAGCTGGGATAAGAGCAGACGTGTAATTCTGAGCCTGTTACCAACATCTAAGAACATCCAACATGCCAAGCAATTCTAAGTACTATTGATAATGCCAAGACGTACAAATGTCCTGGCACGTCTTGTTCATGACAGTGTGTGTATAGGTGTGTGTGTGTGTGTGTGTGTGTGTGTGTGTGTGTGTGTGTGTGTGTGTGTGTGTGTGTGTGTGTGTGAGGGAGAGGGTGTGTATGTCTGTATGTGTTGGGGGGGGGTGTACTCCCGTTTAGAGAGGATCTGAAAGGGGTCTCGGTTTGTCTGAAATGAAAAGGTAAATCTTCAACACTTCAGCCCCATTGAGGAGGAGCACAGCTTGCTACGGCTGTTCCACTTGTCTTCCTCGACTGACTATTATGGGATATGGGAGTTTGGGGAGTTGATTGAAAACTGAAAAGGCAAAACCAATGACAGCAAAAAAACTGAAAACTGCAGTGAAGTTTTTACAAAGCAATTCACAGCGGCAGTTATGTCCGTCGTTAGCTATGCTATGCTGTATTAACACATGCATTCTCCTCATAAGCTCCTTTTTGCAGGTGTTGCGAATTTCCTCAAATACAATTTTGCAAGCCAGCAAGGACGCGGTGCGAGGAACAGTGAGCTGAATACGATTTGCACCGAGGATTACGCTAAAGGGTGAGCAATTCATGGCACAAATCCTATTCAGTGCAAATCATATTCAGTTATTCGAATACGATTTGAATATTATTGTCCCTTCTGTGGATCAACTAACCTTCCGACATATAAATACAACTGAGTAACCAATGAGTCATTTGTCCGTTTAACCTGTTGTGACGTGTACGTCTTATTCTACTGTACAACTGTACTGCATATTTTGTGTGTGTGTGTGTGTGTGTGTGTGTGCGTGTGTGTGTGTTCAAGGGCCATGCATTCAGCAGCACTGACAGCATATGGCTTTGAACATCAAACACACACACACATGAGCATGTACACACACACACACACACACACACACACACACACACTCCAAGGCAAACGCACATGTAATCGTGCGCTGAGTCCCGTCACACACAGCGGCACGTGTTGTGTCTCGTTGTGTATCACCCATGATGCAACGCTGCACACAGAGCTGTCTCCGTGTAAACACACACGTCGCAGGGCTTTGTCTGCACGTCGGTCAACGCTGTAGGAGGGAGTTAGCTCCACAGCGGGCCGTCACTCTCATCCCCTCATCTTGAGGAACATGAGAGACATCCCGCCATGTGCTCTCTCTCTCTCTCTCTCTCTCTCTCTCTCTCTCTCTCTCTCTCTATCTCTCTCTCTCTCCCTCTCCATTATTATTCTGTATGCTCCTCCCTCTCTCTGCTTTTTTCTACTCCAACTGAGGTGGGAACCGGATGTCAAATCGGATGTCAATTGAAACACGGCCACTTAAGGTTTCCAACTTCTAACACACAGGTGTTTTGTTACAGTTTTGTTACAGTAAAAACACACACACACACACTCACACACACACACACACACACACACACACACACACACACACACACACACACACACACACACACACACACACACACACACACACACACACACACACACAGGAACTGGTTCCTGTGGACTGGCTGCAGTTCTGTGCGCTTCCAGAGGGGATGCTGGGTTGATGGGTGACATGTCCTGTAATAGTCCCTTCTCTCCTCTTCCTCCTCCTCCTCCTCCTCCTCTCTCACCCTGCCATAAATGAATTCCTGCCTGTCACAAAGGAGAGCCTATTAGCCTCATCCTCTCTACCCCGCCACTCTGAAAGTCTCCATTTCTTTTTCAAATGCCATTCTTCACCATATGCTAATTGCTGTTGGACGGCTTGGATGCATGCGCGTGTATTTACCGGGTTAATATCGTATTTAACCTGGTTACAACGGGGGGGGCAAATACCCGGGTGATGACGACAGCTATGTGATTAAAGCAGTCCTAATATTATTCACCAACAAATGTCAACTCGGAAACTCATCACTCATAACTGGTAAAACACTGATTTGTAAATCTGCATCTGTGCCTCTAATCCACTTTCATCATTTGTACATCAACTTTTCAATGGAAATATATTTGTGGATCTCCACCTATGTGTGTGGATTCTTTTGAGGCTAATTCGCTAAAGCGTGACACTTACCGGTGAAGCGTAAAGTGGACCAGCGATGTGGCGTTACTCTGATGATCATTGGAATCGATTTACTTTTACCGCGAGCCGGCATCCATTTTGTATTGTTTTCAGCAGGTTTAGCATAGCGAGGCTTTGACACCGCGCTCTCCCACCCCCCATGTTACTCATGTGTTCAACGTGGAGTACATGGTTCACGTGGGGGGCAAGCCCTTCAAATCACTCCTGACCAGCAACACACTTGCGAGCTCCACACTCGTACGCACGCGCACACACACACACACACACACACACACACACACACACACACACACACACACACACACACACTGATCCTCATAATTATCAAACCCCACTGATATCCAGAGCGTGTTGATCGGCAGATCTAATTAGTGGACTCCCAGTTGTAGGCTAGTCGACACCTCTGCCAAGATGTCTCCCCCCCCCCCCCCCCCCCCCTCCCCCCTAAAGGAATGGCTTGTCAACTCGCAGCATTATCCGATCAAATCTGGCCGCCGTTGACTCGTAATTGCATCAAAAAGAAATTCAGTGCGGTTTTCTGACTTGTCTGGCACTGATCTTTAAGCTAGTTAAAATCCTTCAAGCTGTTCTATTCTCACTGCCCGAGATGAGGACTCTCTGCCAAGATTGAGGCAGATCTGAACACCCCCACCACCACCACCAACGCCCTCGGAGGAGATTGACAAATGTTGAACATGGCCGTGGCTGTAGCGTTCACCGCTTATTTGGCCTCAAATATTTTGGCAGGCAGCAATAAATGCCCCCCCCCCCACCACCCGCGTGACCTATCAGCAGCCAATAAGCTGTACATCCTCTGGGAAAGGGTTGCCCCTTGCTCCGCTCAAGTCAAGTCTACGTAGACCACCAAGAACCGCGTGGTTGTCACGACGTCGTTCTCATACACAACGCCGGGGCCTTTTAGGGAATAACCCTTCCCTCCGTCTTCAGATGGATAATACAGACTGACGACGTTCAGAAGGATAGTTTCAGCAGCCTGACATCAGACGAGCATGTCTATCCTCCAAAATAGCAAAACAGGCTTCAAAGTGCACGTCCACACCAACCGCAGTCAGTCAACGTCAGTGTCACCTCAGCTCAGCGTCACCTCAGCTTGAAGGCAGACATCTTCGGCGCTTATTTAAATGTCGCGATGCAGGGCAGAGACACGTCTTCATAAGATAGTTTTTGTTGTCGGTATTTTTCGCTTCGTTTTATTCTTCACTTGAATTGGCAATGTACACGTTTGTGTTCGATGTCAATAAATCAATTTCAATTGAGTAGAGAGGAGATATGAGAGAGCGAGAAACAGTTTTTTGTGGTGCAACCCAAAAGAAAATAACAATTTCCCCTCTCATTTATGTGTGTGTTTGTGCCTGTGTGACAATACAAGAGACAACTGCTGTATGCTGCCCATGAAACAGAAAATGAAAATATGCTGAAGATGAGGAGATTGAGAGTGACCAAGTGTCCTTCCCAAGGACATACAAGGCTGGACTTGACTGACTCCCTGTGGAACACTTTGTGTGTGCGTGTATGTGTGTGTGTGTGTGTGTGTGTGTGTGTGTGTGTGTGTGTGTGTGTGTGTGTGTGTGTGTGTGTGTGTGTGTGTGTGTG
This sequence comes from Coryphaenoides rupestris, assembly GCA_002895965.2. Classification (NCBI taxonomy): domain Eukaryota; kingdom Metazoa; phylum Chordata; class Actinopteri; order Gadiformes; family Macrouridae; genus Coryphaenoides; species Coryphaenoides rupestris. Next base: position 61,241 of record PIJE02001030.1, on the reverse strand, counting down.
TGTGTGTGTGTGTGTGTGTGTGTTGGGGTATGATGACGGAATGGACTGGCTCACTGAGCATGGTCGTAAAGTCCATGTGCTAATTCTGTCACCGTGGAAGATTTACACACCATAGGCCCACACACACAAACACACACACAGCGCACACACACTATCAGAGAGATGTTTGATATTAGCGGTATATTTGTCATTGCGTGATAGATCCATCCGACATTCAGTCCGGCTGTTACTCCCTCCTGGGGAAATAATGTCAACAACTCCCTCCTTCCATATACAGTATATTTGCAGCTCCATATTTTCTGTATATTTTTGTCGTTTTATTGTTTTCAACTCTCAATCGTTTTAAATGTCAATCTCTTTTTTTATGCTACTACTGTCCTGTCCTGTCCTGTACTCGCAGTCTGTTGAGACCCTCCTGATCTCCTGAGTTCACATTCTGGTTCTCTCTGCAGATCAGTCTGGCCTCCAGCTAATTGAAAGCCTCTTCCAAAACAGAAACAATGTGAGGACCAATCAGAGCTTGGGCTGGGAGTTTCAGTTCACGACGAATCAAGGAACCACACATTTGGCCAAAAGCAAATCAAAGCAATGGGAAAGTAAGTAATCCAAGGAAAGCGTAAGCAGTCAATGGAGCATTTAAAACGGTTCTATTTGAACTAGACCAAATAATGATGTGAAAAATACATTAATAAAGTATCCAAATAAAGAAGAGGACATGTGCACAAAAGGCTTTCATCTGAGGAGAATGTTTTTGCTTTACTTTGACCCAATTTGGCGAAGAGAGGAAGAACATTGTCATTTAATCTGATTGGCTGGAGTTTTTTCAACAACGACAATCGACAAATCAATGGCTGTCCATCCAAAGCCAAGATGAAATGTATTTGCGAAACTCTTAACTTAAATATCTGGATGGTCTCACAAGCCTACTGTACTTGCTCTCCAATATACCTTGTGGGATTATTAAAGTGCTGTCTTATCTGATGTTATTAACAAAGATAATGAAGAGTATATATCAGCAGCCTCTGGGCTCCCCAGGGGGCTGTCTGGGAGCTTTATAGCTTCATGTCACTCTCATATATCCACCCTGTGTCTAACACAGCACACTGAAAGAGAGGACGGAGGAGGAACGTAGAGAATGTGAAGGAGAGCAAGAGGAAATTTATCACCCTTGACAAAAATGGATCGATCATCTCTCTCTCTCTCTCTCTCCTTCACTCTCTCTCTCACTCTCTCTCCCTCTCCCTCTCTCCCCCCCTGCTGTGAGTTTGTTTGCTCTTGTTTTCAATCTATGTTGTTTGTGCTTGGGAACCATGTGGTTTTGCAGTAGGTGCATTCGTTTTACATTGGGCGATTGGGTGAAATATGCCAGACAGCATTGACAAAGTAAATCTAACAGTGTTTTAATTTCTAACGCCCCTCCTTTTATAAGTAATGGTGTATAAAAAAGGCATGGCTAGCTTGTATCGCCAATTAGCACGGTATCTTGCGGTGTGGGTTGTAAATCACTACGTCTAAAACATGTTTTGTCTTTTCATAGGCAAGTTTTTATGCTGTTGAAAATCAGCAAGCACCATATTAATCTGATGCTTGCGTTTAAAGTCGATTACACAACGTTCGTGACTTCAGACAACATGCAGTGTTTTAAATGCAAGAGGAAGGGACACATGATCAGACAACAGTGCTGATGATTTTCTGATTATTCTAAAATGTCTAAAAAGAATCCATTGAAAAAAAATCAGATGACGGAAAAGAAAGTCTTCTAAAGAGTGTGTGGAGTGTGTGTGTTTGGTGGCTGGTTTAAGCCGCCTCACCTGGCCCAGTTAGAGTCTGGGGTTGTGTGGGGCTGCACACCTGAGGTGCAGTGCCTAATCACTGACACACGTTTAACCAACCATCAGCACACACTCAATTAGAGTGCTAGCATGCTAGCTGTCACCATCTGCCCATCTGTCCATTCATTTCTACAAAACTCTGCAAGGAACCATTTATTTAACATCTACCTGTGTCTTTACATTGGAGAGCCCCCCCCCCCGCAATACAGGAGGACAGAGAGTCCATCGCTTCATCCCAGGCTGCCATATCGTCTCTCAGCTGGACATTAGGGAGTGTTGCGTAATGATTCTAACAGAGTCGTGGCTAACCTCCACGATACCTCACCAACTTTTCTCCGCCCTGCGGTCCGGTCGCCGAGTCCGCAGCATTGGAACCAGGACAAACGAAGATGTTCTACCCACGGGCAGTGCACCTACTGAACTGCAAATCCATCAATTAGTGGAATATTTGGGGTAATGGACTATTGAACTGATGTAATAGTATTAGACTTACAATTACACTAGACTTACACAATTGGATTATCGGTCTATTGTTGGATTATTGGATTTAGACTATTGGATTATTTTTTGGGAATTTTATTGGATTTTTTGGACTATTGGACTATTGTATGATTGGACTTACAATTACACTAGACTTACAGGAGTAGATTACACAAGGAACTCGGCTACATAGCATGCAGGCACTCTCACTGTACTGTACTGCACTGGTCACTTACCATTTATTCATGTTGCTGATACTATCTACTAGTTGCCAATTCCTATTTTATGCTAGTACAAGAATATTACCATATACTGTATATTATAATATTAATATACTGCACACAGAGAATAGAGTATAGCTACTTTACCTGGCACGTTTTACTTTTTGCCATACGTATTAGGTACTATATTTCTAATTGGTCAGAGTCAATGGGCAGGTTCTCTGTTTAATAATGTTTTTATATAGTTCATGTTTACATTCATATTATATTTTCTCAAAAGTGACAAGAATTGTATTGTAAAATGGTTAAATACTAATCCTAAGAGAATACGATATGAAGGGGTTTGGCTCTTGGCAGTTGCACATTTGCATCACTAGGGGTCGTGTGTGAAGCAGTTCTTCCTTTGGCAGACGATTTTATCCAAAGCGACAGTGCAGGGTCCAGGTGAACTCTGAACAGGTGGGTCTGGAGTCTATTGAGGAAGCTGGTGAGCCAGGAGCTCATTCTGCATTCAGCTGAGGTGCCAGAACAGAGAAGAGTTGGGACTTGTCAGAAGGATATTTGGCTGTTTTTAGTGAAGGTGGTAGCAGTTGTCTAGCCGAAGTTGTTGAGCGGAGGGCTGGGGAGTAGGGTCTGACTAATGTTTGGAGGTAGGTAGGGGCAGTTCCGCTGACTCAGTACTCAGTACCAGTGTCTTGAATCTAATGCAAGTGATTACCAGGAGCCAGTGGAGGTCGAGGAAGAGGGGGGTTACATGGGAGAATTTTGGTAGGTTGAACACCAGACACGCTGCTGCATTCATATGAAGAACTCGGTGAGCTTGGAGAAGAGGTGTTCACAGAGCCAGATGTGTTCCGCCTTAGAAAGCTTCATGATTTTAAGTCATATATTCTATTCCATTATTTTTGCTTGTGTGTACAACATGTCACAAATCTAGGCAGTGGACCCACATGCATGACACAGAGAACACCAACACAGGGTGGTCAATTCTAGCAGTGTCTGACTGAATGATTGCCAAGGTGAAGGAAGTTGTGAGGCAGACAGGAGTTAATATACTGAGGAGGAGATGACCTTAATGAATCACAGGTACGTAAATGAGGTCATGGGGGAGGAGCCGAAGATTGGTCATTCGAGACGATGCACCGCCAACGATTTGAAGGCGTGTCCAGAGAGGTAGCGGGGGTGGATGTAACATATGTAGTGCCAACTCATTGGTAATTTAAATGTAGAGACTTGAAACCTGAATGGAGCCAGGGATTATCTAAAGAGGGACTCCCTGTATGAATGAATGGACATCAAGAGGCTGGATGTAATTTTTATGCAGGAAACACACAGCACAACAAATGAGATTGAACGGAAAAAGTGTGGTGTGGTGATGTAGGGCTGGGCGATTAATCGATCTTGAATCGAGATCGCAATAAAATGTTTGTCGATGTCGATCTATAAGCCTTCACAATTACTCTCGATCTGCATAGATCTGAAAGCAGCGTCATGACGCACCGGGAATAAACGCGACAACAGCCAATCAGTCTGCAGTGTTTTGTCTCGACACGCCCATTTATACCACGGCACGAGGCGTTGTTTACCAACAGCGACGCAAAGAAAGAACAACAGACTGAGTGACACCGGCGAGGAACGAGAGTTCCAAAGTGACCAAATGGTCGACAGAAAGCGCTTCATGAAGTCTATGATATGGAACTGGTTTGGTGACTTGAAAAACAACAAGGCGCAGAAAACGAGCGTCTGCGTCTCCATGTCGTCGGACGTGTCGAGCAAGACGGGAAACACCAGCAACCTATTGAAGCACCTGAGACGGTAGCGCCCAGTGACGACACATGGGGGCGGAGCCAAGAAAGCCTTCAAGTAGCAGCGGGGGCCCCAAACAAGCATCCATGTGTCTCATTTGCCTGCCATTTACCGTATGAAAGACGTTCAAAAGAAGCAAGGATATAAATAATGCTATAAAGTATCGTACTTCATTGCGAAAGAATATGATGCCTTTCTGGCAAAAAATAATGGTGTTAAATGATGTGCACAAGATAAAATGTGTTGCATAATGACTGGTTTACAGTGTTTACAGATTTCATTTAAGAGATGTAAAGCCAGTATATTACTTTTTTTTTATTATTATTATCATTACAGTTGTACTTGAATGTGCCTTGTTTACTTTTGTTGCATGTTTGCACTGTGAGTGTTTATTTTTTTTACAGTGTTAAATGTTTGTTGTTTTTATTCTAAATGTTTTACATTTTGCACCTTTTATTCATGTCTACCTCTAACCAATTAACCACGTCATAATTCATAATTTTGTACTTATTTTATCTTAAAGTTGCACAGGGCATTTGAGCCACTTGTTTTACTATTTTTGTCTTCCTTGAAAAACATGTGAGATGTTTGCTGCCCAGAGTTTTATTTACATTTAAATAATTTGAAAGTTGTGTTTTATTAAGGCTATTACAGCATGTTTGCAGTGTTTAATATTTACATTATTTTTGTTAATAAACTGTTCTAAAGTTTAACTAATGAACCCTCTGTTATCTTCTTCATTTGTCATTATCAGGATACTCTTCAAACTGGCAGCATTATCAAATTATATATTGTTATAAAACAATGGAAAAATCATGATTATATTTTTTGCCAGATCGCCCAGCCCTATGGTGATATGTTTTATCCCATAGATCTAATCATGGTGGTGGCGTGGGTTTTTCTTTTCTAAAAACAGTGTAAACCGCGCTCATATGAGGTGGCAACTCCAGTTGAAGGCTGTTTAATCAGGATTAAGACACACTAATGAGGTTACATTTCCTGAAAATCACAGATGTGTACCATCTCAGCATTTTTTCAATCTGGAGAAAATAATTTCCAAGAAAAAAGTACTCATTCGTTTGTTTCTAACTCTGGAACAACACAAGAGTTCAGCAGAGATTAAAGGAGACCATTCCAACTGACTTTTAATGGACACTTCTTAGCAAAGTTAACACAAATATTAACCTTAATCGGCCAAGTCATTCTATAGTGGTCTCCCAAAAGTCCAGGATTTACATTTGCATTTAGGGCATTTGGCAGGTTGCAGTACTTTCTGCAGAGGAGCTACAGTATATGCTGCAGTACAGGGATAGTGGTATAGATCCCAGGAAATAGATGGTCTGCCATTGGTCTGCTGGTGATACGGGCGGATGTTCTCGCTGTACGAAGGGAGTCTGGGCTGGAGGGCGCTTACCAATGAGTTTTAGGAGAGCAGGCTTCCTAAAAAGATTTGGCCAGCAAGATTAAACAAACGGAGGGCAGGTTCCTTGCTCTCTGCCACAAATTATAAACTTCTACTCAAGAGGCAGCCCAGGTCGGGACAGGTGTTTGGATCAGGTTTATCCTTCATGTGGAACAAACGCTACTGTGTGCCTGGCACGTTCTTCACTGACAATGTGAATTTCACTTGGGATATTTTGGAAGTCTCTTACTTTTATCGCACTTGTCCTACAGGGGTCAAGTGCCGATAATTGAGAACATTGTTCCTTCAAACCTGTAGCATCATCTAGCATGTGTAGACCCTCCACCAGACGTGCTGGCTAAGATCAATCGCAGTGAACTTGTTTTGGGACAAGCTTCACTGGCTTTCGCAGACCATTCAGTTTATCCAGAGACTACTCACAGGGCCAAAAGAGCTCATCTGGAGACCCATGGCATGTTCTGTTCTTAGATGTTTTGCTGATTTGGGATCATATTTATCTTTGTATCTTTGTTTTTAATTAATTTTAACTTCATAGAACCTCCCAGTTTTTTTATTGTGGCATTTTTACAGTGTGGAACCTTTTGAAGCACATGTGGGAGTAGCACATTTCACTCTTCTCCCTGATTTTAAAGAATGCTCAGGGGTTTTTGTACACACTGGTAAGTGGTGTATATGAACAACAATCTATCTTACAAGTCTGGAGTATAAATGTTTTATACAAATGCAGGCTGAATGGTGGGTCTGGCCCTGGAGGGCTCCCTTCGGCCTGAGGGATGACGGCACACCAGAAGGGAAGGGGGCGGGGGTTACAAACCACCAGTGGCGAGGGATCTTTGTAGTTTACTCTTTTAAACATCTGTCCTTTCCGTACACAGAGAGAAAGAGTCTACTATTGTCCAATCGCATCGCTCTCTCTCAGTATTTTCTATGGTGTCATTGTTGCTGAGAATCCATCTGCAGACAAACTCAAGTTCCCTTGAGTGAGATTAAAAACAGACGCTTTTCGGTTTCTGTGCCCAATCAACCTCAACCCACCAGGAAGCCAGATATCACATTTACATAGTGTAGGTGTGTGCGTTTGTGTGTGTATGGTGCGTCAGACCATGTTTGCATGTGTCCACATTGTGGATATGCGCGCACACGCACACACACGCACACACACCACACACACACACACAGTGGCTCCAGCCCACACGCATGGCTGCCGAGTGGCTCTAGACAACAGATATTTATGAGCCCACTTGATTTCCATAATGTGGTGACTGGCTGCTGGTGTAGAGCAGCCGGCTCATGGCAGCCACTGTGAATACCAATGGCCAACAAATGGGAGCTGAGCAGCGTGTGAAGTGAAGTAAGTGCGCACATGAGAGCCGCCACAGAGAACTAAGACAAATACACACACTAAGGGTGCTCCGATCGATCGTCATCTTCTGATATTTTAATATTTGTAACTTTTGAATGAAATAGTTTTGATCTGTGGTATCTATAAAGCCCAACCAGAAAACATGCGCGACATATTGCCTGCCGATAAGTTGGCAAACAGTTGACAATTCGAAGCATTTTTTCATATGATCTCCGGCTAACGTCCAGAGATTCAGGTCCGGACGCAATAGGGAAATACTAATAAATACTAATACTATGAATCACATGTTGGAAATACTGTTGGGTTTGGGCGAGGGACGGTGCCTTGGCAGAGCGTGCAGGAGGCAGGACGTGACGCAAAACCTACGCTGAGGGAATCACTGTTTTGTTTGCAGCACACCAAAGATGGCAGATTACTGATACATCCATCCATACTGACGATACTGTCTTCTTCATCACATGTAGAACAGGATCTAGTCACACGGACAATGACCGGCTCTATTCACAGGCTCAATCGGACATGATAGAATTTGGACTGTACACGTACAATGTTAATACATGTTATATACATACACGTGTCACAAATACAGGGTTGCAGTGTGAAAGGGGACATGATCATTTCTCATCTCTTCATTTTAATATGTCATATTCAATGTTGTGAAGAATATTTGAACAAATAAATCAAGCTTCACGTTAAATAGAAAGCTTCAAATAGATGCTGCTTCTAGCGATCTGCCCCAAAAATCCTGATCAGAGCACCCTTAACACACACACACAGACACACACACACACACACACATACCCACACACACACACATACCCACACACACACGCCCAGCATATCTACTGTATGACTGCATCGATGTCTCGCTGCTACCGTAGCCGCGGTGACCGTGGTGATATGGTTCTTAAAGCCAGGATCTATCAAGATAAAAGATTCAACTATTTTG
>PIJE02001030.1:43167-48167 GCA_002895965.2 Coryphaenoides rupestris | reverse complement strand
CACACAAACACGTACGGAACATAATCATGGAGCTCAGAGCCATGTCTATGGTGAACAGGAGAAGAGCGACCAGGCGGAGGTGTCTGAACATCATTCCCTGAGCAAAAGGCCAACATCCATATCCATCTCCACGGCCGACTGCGTCCTCTTCCACTTGAGCAGACGAGTCCCAAACACAACAACAGCTCCAGACACAGAGAGAGAGAGAGACCCCCGGGGGTCCGGCGGGGCGGCAGCAGCAGCAGCTGTCCACCGACCGGGCCACGTCTCAAGAGCTGTCTTTGTTCTCATGTGATGGATACAAAAGACATTTTTTTTCACAAAATCTACCTCATATCCACAAAGGAGTGTGTGCTGTGTGTGTGTGTGTGTGTGTGTGTGTGTGTGTGTGTGTGTGTGTGTGTGTGTGTGTGTGTGTGTGTGTGTGGGGGAGCGAGGGTGTGAGAGGTGACAGGTGAAATGCATTTCTGATTCGCTTGGAAGTTAAAAGGAAGTGGGGAGGAGAGATGCCCGCCTTATCTGATGCCACGCTGCCATACAGGCAATAAATACCACACTTTTGTGCCGCGTATTTGAACATCTACTATATCTTTACCTCGATTAGTCCCATAGCTATACTATATTTGTAAAGTTCTGTCGTGTATTTTTATTGAGGTTTTTAAATCGAGATGGAATCGGGGGTACAGCGCAATAAATGTCACTCGTTGATGAGTGGGTAAATCGCTGACATAAAAGCGCTATTAACCAGCCATTAGCTAATCATATTTGCTGCATGTGCGACGATACGGTGGATCGTTCGCGGCGCTATTTCCACAAAAGCAGGAAGCTGATTTATACCTGGCTTCCCCCCGCAGGGGCCCACATCATTATGCCTATTAAGCGGCAGCAAGCAGCCCTGGGAGGCTGCGTCTAATAGTCCCTTTGTTCAACTAATCTGGCCTACTGTATGTAGTCACACCCACAGCTAAATGCTAATCTAGTGGAATGTAAGCATGGGAACCGTTGGGTGCTGCAGGAGCCCGAGGTAGAGTCCAGGGGCCTCTGGTATGATTCATTAGCTGCACTTAACGACCCTACCGGCGAGGGGCTCTGGCCAGGGGTCTGTGCGGAGGACACACCTGCACGTGTGCATACACACACACATGCACGTGCACACGGATGCGTGGATGGATGCATGAGTGTGTGTGCACGTGCACGCGTACACGCGCGTGGAACGTGAGCACACAATTAGACACACACACACACACACACACACACACACACACACACACACAGACATCTGCATGGATGCAAGCACACAAACATACATACACACACACAGACACACCACACACACACAGACACACAATGTTGAAAAGACGAGTACATGCTCAACCTCTCCCTTTTTATCAATCGTGTAATTTCTCCTCCGGCCATCCACACACGCACACACACACGCACACACGCACACACGCACACACACGCACGCACACACGCACACCACACACATGCACAGCGCTCATTGTTCTATTCACATAAGCAGGTAATATGTCTGCCACCACCTAATTAGGCCGTGCGATTGTGTCTCTGTCAGCAGAAAAAGACAGAAATGGAAATAAAGCCGTTTAGCTGTGGATGAATGCGGTGAAGTAGCAGGTAATTACACCTGACAGACAAAAGGCAATCAGGCTTCAGAGCGGACCCACGACGGAAGCTCTGTGCCTCCTCGCCACGTCTCCCAGCTCGCCGCAGAGATAAAGTCATTATGTTGAAGAACAGTCCCTTCACTGTGCTTCACCTGTTTATATTTCACACAATGGTAGTTTCTCCGGCGCGGGGCACCGGGTGATGTTGTGGCGTGTCGTGCGGTTGTTAAATGAATAGAGGGTTGCCTGTAGTGAGGGCGCGGCGAGCTCTGTGAGTGCTTGTGTGAGTATTTCCAACCTAACGCTATATATACACTACTTTACTGTAGATCTGAGCGGGACAATTACAGAGACACACACAGAAGTAAGAGAAATAAGAGCCTGCGATCCCTGAGAATGCAAACGAGGTACACACACACTCACGCACACACACATATGAATCCAATACACACAGAGAACTGAACAGAAGTACAAAAAAGCATTAGCGTTAGCGTTTTCTATCTTTAAAAGCAAACTATATGGAACAGGCTGATGGCATGGTCTCCGGTATTGCTTGCAGCTTCCTCGGGAACCTCTCACTCAAACAACTGCTACAACAAAGATCCTGTAGAGTGTGTGTGTGTGTTTGGTGGCTGGTTTACGCAGCCTCGCCTGGCCCTGGCTGATGAGTCTGGGGCTGGGTATTGCCTAATCAAGGCCCACAGGTTAAACATCCCTCACCACGCTAACGTGGCTTTCCAGGGGCTCCTCCAGAGGTCACTGGCAGGATGGTGAATAATCCGCTTTATTGTAGAGGTTGTAGGCATGTAAAATGAATGACAGCAGATGGTATGTAGCTAGCATCCTAGCACTCTCCTGGGTGTGTGTGTGTGTGTGTGTGTGTGTGTGTGTGTGTGTGTGTGTGTGTGTGTGTGTGTGTGTGTGTGTGTGTGTATGGCTGGTTTAACCTGTGCCACCAACCACACACACTGCACATTGTTGGTATTTTACCCTAAAAATGTAATGGTTATGAAGCAAGAGCATACCGTTGACATGACAAGGAATAATTCTTGTTCACTTTGCAACCATGCCGGTTGGTCACGGTATAAATCACAACGAGGTGAGCTCAGCGAAGATTATGGTTCGATCACCGTAAGACGTTACAAAGAATTCTATTAATGTTTCCTCTTCTGCGCCCATTCTTCAAAATGCTAATATTCTCCAAATAGAACGAAATGTTACATTCTGCAATTGGTGTATAGGCGAGACAGCTGAGCTCTTTAATTGGTTTGGTTACGTGTGCAATACACAGACTGTCCTTTGATTTTATATATATATATATATATATAGCCATATACTGCATCTCTTCTATGTTTAGATAAATCATTAAGTTTCGCTGCATTTCCTGTTGCATTTCACTAAACTGTAACTGTACCTGTTCCCACTCTGTGTTGACTTGCTGGGTTGTTTCAAATATCTATCATTTGAAAGAAGTGTAGTTTTGTCCTCTGAATAACTGAATAACAAAATCAACGTACATGTCCACTGTCTTTTACCGCCATGAGGGAAAGTCGGCCCATTTACAGTATGTCCTACTTCCTGTTTCATCTGACTGACATCCTGTTTTCAATTAAAGCAATCGGCCGTGAACGACAAAAATCATCGTAACCGTGTTGCTGCAAAACAACCGTCATGTCTTCATGTACAAGCTGTGTTCCAACGCCTTCCTTCCAGTGTGCCGCATGGTTTCAGATCAAATCAGAAGAGAAAGCCAAGGAGGAGCTAACAGACAAGAGGATGAGGTCGTTGTTCAGGGTCGCCGGCCACCGACACGCCTCCGTGCATCCATCCATCCGTTCAACCCAGCCCATATCTATGGCCCAAGAGGAGAGCACGTCCACGCCGTGACGGGCGGCGGGCGAATCAACAGCAGCCAAGCCCACGGGTCCAGAGGGAGGGGAACGGCGGCTGCCTCGCTAAACGCCGCTAACTCTCCTATCTATGATTTAAAAGCACCACCGCCACCGAGATATTTTGGACGTGCTTAGAAGAATATAATTGCAGCCTGGGTGTTTGTGGAGCACTTGAGCGTGGCTAGCGTGCGCCTGTCGCCGGTGTGCTGTGACCGACAGGGCGCCCACAGCACACTCGTCTGCCACGTCACCCTGAGCACCTCGCTGCTGGCAGATGAGTTGCTGCTGCTGCTGCTGTTGTGTGTGTGTGTGTGTGTGTGTGTGTGCACGCGCACTCCTTCACAAGTAGGACACACTTCCGAAGCTTGGCAACACTTACACCAGTCGGTCTGCCAAAGCCTTCTGTGTGTTGCACCTGTGACATGTACAAAAGAAAACATGTGCCCTAACTCCCGGCTAATACACACACACACACACACACACACACGTACACACACTCACTCCTGTATGTTGTATGTGTGTGTGTGTGTGTCTGTGTGTGTGTATATGTCTTTAATTTTAGTTTCTCGACAACCGTTCATCCGATCGACTTTATTACTGAGGACCCCGCAGTGCGGCGTCAAGTGGGAAATTGTTTGGATGAGTGCTTCTCATGAAAGCTGCAAGCAATCGCCCCGTTCCGAACAGGCACGGAAACGGGCACAGCACTTGCTTGGTGTATTGCCGAGGACCCAAGGAAGTGCAGTGTCGAGTGATCCAGTCAAGTTGTTTGGCTGAGCGGCTCTCAGAAAGGCAGCAATCAGCAATACCTGAGGCCACGTAGTTTGTCCGCTTTGAACGGACACGCTACGAATGGGCACATCACTAGTAACAGTGATTGTTGGATATATTTTGTACATATTTCTCATTCCTGCTGCTCTGAATATTGTAAATGTTCTGATCCCTCAAATTTGTGTTGTTTGTATTATTCTTTTGCACATTCCGCTGGGCATCGCCTCTTTTCATTTCACTGCATATCCTGTATGTGGATATCTTGATGAGTAATTGAATTAACAAAGCCTTACATCTACATAGATCAACTATTGTTTCTGTGTGTTTGTGTGTCTCTCTATTGGAGGTATTAGGCCTATGTTGTAGTGTGTTCGTGTGAGCTATTGTGTATAGCATTCTGAAACCATAATCGTCATCCCACAAATCACGACCACTATTTGACTATTTCACATTTTTCAACTATCCTAATGACCTCGCTAATGTGTCCACATGTTTGTGGTGTTCCATCGACATCCTAAGGCCTCACCAACAGCTGTTTGTGGAATAGTTGTTGTGGGGCGCTCCTCTCCAGAGCCTACCACGTCACCGCAGGCGAGTCGGGATCCCGGCCCGAGTGCTGACGGAAACACCCGAGCGAGTGAGACGGAATCACAATCAAGACACAGCGGCTACTTAAGCCCTTCATGAACGATACGACAGTGCTAGAACGTAC
>PIJE02001030.1:30667-38167 GCA_002895965.2 Coryphaenoides rupestris | reverse complement strand
ATTTGATATTTAACATGCCAAGTCATATCAACATGTCAATGAAAGCTGGTGAGATTTTATAGTGAAACGTAAATATGGCGAAAACCCCCCTGGATGTGTGTTAAATGTCTGTGGGGACACATAGAGATAGCAGCTTTTCAGTCTTTATCTCTATGTGTCCGTATTAGGGATATGATATAAAAAGCCTACAGTTGATGCTCCCTGTGCCTCTTGGTCTTAAAAAGCGCTACTGGTCACAGTGGAAACGTAGCACATTATTATGGAGAAGAGACCACCAGGGCTGTTTATGATGCATATTATAATATATATAATATTGTGTAATACACGTGTGTGTGTGTTGTGTGTTGATTTATTTAGCTCATGCTTTTATTCAGAGTTACCAAGAGGACACCCCCCCCCCCCCCCCGACTCTCTCTCCCTCCATCTCTCTCTCTCTCTGCCTCTCTTTCTCACTCTCCCTATTTATCTCTCTCTCTCACTCTCCCACTAATTCTCTCTCCCCCCCTCTGTCTCTCCTCTCCTCTCTCTCCCTCTCCTCCTCTCTTTCTCCCTCTCTCCTCTCTCCCTCTCTGTCTCTACCTCTCTCTCTCTCTCTCTCTCTCTCTCTCTCTCTCTGTCTCTCTCTTCTCTCTCTCTCTGTCTCTCTCCTCTGTCTCTCTCTCTGTCTCCCTCTGTCTCTGTCTCTGTCTCAGTCTGAATTTCAATTTCAATTTAAAGAGCTTTATTGGCATGGGAAACGTACCAAAGTGAGTGGTAAATAAAAACAAAAACAAAACAAATCTAATTTACAATTGTCGATATACAAATGTACAATTGCTGATATTCTATAACTCTCTCTCTGTGTGTGTGTTGTATGAGTCTGTGCAGAGCAGGAGTCAGAGGCGTGGTGGTGGTGGCGGCTGCCTCAGTGCGGCCGCAGCATCAGTGTGTGTGTGTGTGTGTGTGTGTGTGTGTGTGTGTGTGTGTGTGTGTGTGTGTGTGTGTGTGTTGTGTGTGTGTGTGTGTGTGTGTGTGGTGGAGGGATGCTCCTCATCTCTGAGCCCACACATCAATCTCCATCATGTCGGTGACACCGCCGCGGCCTGGCGGGTGGGCAGCGGCATCCCGGGCTACGCCGCCAGCGCTACATGCTAATGCCTGAGTCACTGAGTGTGTGTGTGTGTGTGTGTGTTTGACTGCCAGCATAGATGCTCCTCTGTGTGTTGTTCATGTGCTTTTCCTCCTGTGTGCGTGTTTGTGTGTGTGTGTGTGTGTGTGTGCATGTGTGTGTTTATGTGCTTTCGTGAAGGATCTTGTGTGTGTGTGTTTTCAAGTTTCAAGTTTCAAGTATTTTTATTGTAACTTTTTATTGTGTGTGTGTGTGTGTGTGTGTCCATAGCTAGCATTTGTCAACTCCTACTTGTTTAAACCAAAACCAGTAAAACCTGTGGAATTGATGTATTCTCAGCCTCTTTCACTCATAGGTCCTGGTAAATGGCTGGGATAACCTTTCAGTCACCGCAAGTGGTTCTCACCATTCACACATGTGGATCCACACACTTATTTACATCTAGTGGATTCACACCGGATTCGCAGCCATTCACATAAAGGTGACGAGGTCTTGAGCTGAGAAATTGGTGGTACAGACTTTCTGGGATTACCGACGCCTGTTCCCATTCACACATGACCCCATGCAGAACATGTTCTGGAAAAGCAACAACAGCCGATGGTATTTTAGTGGGTTTTTTTTAATACATAACCGAGTACATAAGCAATTTTTCAGCGTCAAAGTCCGACTGAGAGGCAAGGCATCAGCATGAGGCAAACGGGGGAAACACAAACTGAACTGCTTTGTCAAGACAATGACTGCAGATAATGCAATCATTCTACATAATTGTACACTGTATGCTGCTATGAAACCAAAATGAACTTTATCCCAAATGAAACTGGAACAATTCACTCACATTGTGTACATGTTGTTATACGTTATGTCATTAGTTTTATTCATAGTTTTATTCAATTTATCCATAGTTTTGACATTTGCATAGTTAAGTGTACATCCTGCGTTGGAAATATTTGAGTTCCGTATTCATGGACCATGTTTTGTCTGATGCCATGTGGTCGGAGGCCGTTTTGTTTGAGAACGCGCGGTCCGACATGACAACTTTTTGTGTGACATGGTCTTCTCCCTGACACCGTTTGGTCAGACGGTGCGCGCTCCGAGCGGGAAGCCATTTTGAATAAGACACGAGGCAGTACTGTTGGACAACACAGACCTGATATCATTTTCCTCCATCACCTGAAGCCATGTTGCCTGAAGTATGAGATCTGATGCTGAGGTCTGACCATGTCCTGCACCGTACGACTGGTTACGTGCATTTAATTGTACATCTTGTTTGTAGTGTGATGGTTGCCACGTAACGAGATCTGGGAATGAATGACAAGAGAATACAAGATGGAGGCCGCGGGGTGTGTAAACTACTGTCCATGATAGCACTTCAGATTACTGTGTTTATCTAAAAGTGCTAAATGGCGCATTGTTTTAGCTTTCTTAGTCTCTTAGTCTTTCATAGATAAGCTAAATGTCAACAAGGCTCCTCTGGTTAAATAAAGATTAAAAAAAAAGAAGCTTGACAGAGTTTGTTAGATTGTGAAACAGGATACGCTCTCCCTCTCTTTCCTGTCGTCATCTCATGGCTGCTTCCTACCTCTCCAGTCCTCTCCTCTCCATCAGAACAGCTTCCAGCTATCAGCAGCACCAAAGTGATTCTTCTCTGCTCTCCTCTCCTCTCCCTTGCTTGCCTTTCCTCACATTTTTATCAATTTAATAAATTCATTTTAACTAATATTCTTTCGAAATAAACCCACTATTCTTGATTATTAAAATGGAGTCTTGCGGGTGGCATAGCAGGAGAGCAGTGTTTGTCCGTAACTCATCAGTCACACTCCTACTGGGTGTGCGCCGCTATCTTCCTTACGATGCGAGCCACACTTCCCGGAGCTATTGAGGCTCCACAGCCCCCTGTCACTCTGCATAAGCAGCTGTGTGTACACTGCCATCAAGCACTTGTCTGGTAATTACACCAAATGTCACTGTTTAGCCCCTTAGTAAAAACAGACACGCCTTCTGTCTCCTTGTTTCTACACCATCGTTAACCCTGTTTAGAATACGATTCTGTGATTAGGTGGTGTGTGTGTATATATATACTGTATATACAGAATAACTATATATAATGTGATACAGTAGACAACAGTGTATGGAATAGAGGAGGATAGTACAGGACAGAGAGGAGTGGCATAGCATTGAGTGGGGGATAGAATAGGGTAGGATAGAAAAGGTAGAGTGAGCATATAAGCGGGATAGAGTAATATAGAATGGAATAGTGTGGTAAAATGGTATGGATTTGAATGGAATAAAAGGGGGATAGCCATGGTATAGATAAGAATAGAGACACAACAAACCAAAGCCAAAGAACAAAGACTGGCGGTTGTGTTGCCTCACGTCACCTGTGTCTGGACAATAAAGTTGCACTTGACTACAGCCACCAGGCCAATTAGCACGCACGTTCTTCGCCTACTTGAGAGAACATGACTCTCCATACCAGCAGGTGGCGGCAGTCTGTATTAGTCATTAAAAACAGGGAATCGGAAGACAGGAAGACCTAGGTCTGTGGCTAGACAAACCATTGTTCTGATACACACATCAAACAAAGCTGCCATTTTCACGCCACTCTCATTCACTACTTCGTTTCGTAATATCGCCATTTCTAATGGAGAACACGTTTCTCTTCTCGTGCACTGATTGTCTTAAGCTGAACAGCTAATCATGCTCAATCGGACCCTTACAGAAGAAGGGTGGTTCTCTGTATGGTGCATCATGTGTATATGGCACAGCATGTATTGTGTGGTGTGTGTGTGTGTGTGTAGCCCTACGAGCTCAGTCCATATCGATATGTTGCTGGCATTCAGTGAAACCGGTGAACGATTCAGAATCATCACGAAAGATCACAGGAAACACACGCTATTTGGAGTGAATGATCAGATCCCCTTCCTGTTTTAGAACCAGGGACGAGGCAATCGTTCTCCCCCAGACCCAGACCACCAAGCCAACAGAACAGTGACAACACAACTCTCTCTGTCTTCAGCCCATAGCTGCTGTTCAGGGTCACAGACGGGGGGGGGTTGGTGGCGAGGTTTGGCATATTCTGACACACGAAGGTCAGATAGTCAGATTACCTGTGTTGTTCTTGTTGGACAGCTTGAGGTAACCTTTTGGATCCTATTTGGATAGATTGTAGTGATTCCTTCTTACATATCATGCATTTGTAATTGTGTTCGGTACATGACAAATGTGTCATGGCCGTGGTAGCAATTGCTGCTGCTACACGCCACTAAAAGTTGCTTCTGCTGGGCTTCTCCTAAATCAGGACACAGGAAGATGAGGATGACATACTGGTTTATTGTAGACTTTTTTTGTTTGTGGACGGCAACTGTGGACAGAGCAGATGGAACAATGTTCCACCTGCTTCTCTTGAGTGTGTGTGGCGATGGCTGCTTTTACCTGTGGTGCATTGATTAGCCATGCACCACAGGTGTGCATTGGCCTCAGCCAGCCCCAGACTAATCAGCCAATCAGACTCAGGCCAGGAGGCCGCTTATACCAGCCACCAACCACACACACTCCACAGCCAAGTGAGATGCTATACCGGCTGCGTGCCACCCTACAGACAGTTACTCCACGTGTGTGGTTCCTCTCTCTTTAGGCCACGCCCACACCGAGATGCGTCGCTACAAGCACGTCGGGTAAAACAGTGGAGCGAGGCTGCGTGCACAACCGGGCGATCAAATATGATTCATGGAAAAATTAGCATTTGAATAATGTGGTGACCTCGAATTATATAGTTCAACGTAATTAATTTCCACCAATATCAACCGTTCATTTGCCATTGTTCCTAACACATCTACCAGCATAAAAACTGGAAGGAAGTGGTGAAGTAGCAAAGTCCGCCTCTTGCTTGATTTGATTGGCTGCATGGGCCAGGCGTGACATTGATGAGCATTGCGACTCTGTGCCTTGAGGGCCTCAGGGTGGCTGGGACCTGGGAGCAGGGACAGGCAGGAGCTGCGGCGGTCCAGCCGGGACCGGGACTCGGGTGGCTGGCATCTGGCAGCAGGGACTGGCAGGAGCTGCGGCGGTGCAGCCGGGACCGGGACCCGGGATGGCTGTGACCCCAGCAGCGGGGAAAACTGAACTGCTGCGGTCCAGCCGGAACCGGGAACCGCGGGTCCGCTGCGAAGCTGGCCCGGCAGGGACTGGTGGGAGACTGCTGTGGGTCCAGCCCGGGATCGCGGACTCGGGGTTGGCTGGCGACCTGGCAGCAGGGACTGGCAGGGGGCCTGCCGGCGGCCTCGCACACCAGGGCCGGGACCCGGACATGGCTGTGACCCAGCAGCGGGGGAAACAGAAACTGCTCGCAGGTCCCAGCCCAGGACCGGACCCGGGGTGGCTGCGACCTGGCCGCAGGACCCGGGGTGACTGCCACTTGGCAGCAGGAACCGGCAGGGACTGTGGTGGTGCGGCCGGGGACCGGGACCGGGATGGCTGTGACCCAGCAGCGGGATAACGGAACTGCTGCGGTCCAGCCAGGACCGGGACCCGGGGTGACGGGGGTAGCCTGCCCCCGCCGTCGGTGAGCCTGCTGGACGCTCCGAGGACCCCAGGGCCAGGCAGGTTCCCTGGTAGCTCTCCTGCGGTCCACCCGGGATGGCTGCGAGCCAGCAGCAGGAGACCGAGGCTGCTGCAGTCCAACCCGGGACCCGGGAGCCCGGGGAACCTTGTACCTCGGCATCGGCTCACATCGGACGCCGAGGTACTCCCAGAGGCTGACGTACTCTGGGTCGGACTCGGCCGAGTCCGAATCGGCCGAGTCTGTCTCTGGAGAACTGTAGGGCAGAATTGTAGTCGGGTCATTCTGTTATGAGGACCCCCCAGGGCCAGGCAGGTCCCCTCGTAGCTCGGCGCCGGTAGGAGCTCGACTCTAGGATGCGGCTGGATCTGGTCGAGAATGGACTGCCACTGGCGGACTAACCCCAAGCCTGAGTCTGCTGGGTCCATTGTTGTCAGACCATTCTGTCACGATGTGGGGCAGGAGGACCCAAACGCTAGACTCAGGACTCGGGGGTTTTGCAGTACAGAATGGTATTTATTTACCGTGAGACAGGTAGGCAGACAGGTGCGGGACAGACAGGCAGGTAGGTAGGTAGGCAGGTGAGGAACAGACAGGCAGGTAGGCATCCATACGGGTAGTCCATCGACTTAACAATAACAAACACGTTGATCACATGATGAACACATGAATGGATCAATAATTGTAATCAAACAATATAATATATACTTAAAAGTATATTTTGATGCTAATACTGTTGTCCTTTTACTAAAGTACAGTTTTCATTGGAAGACATTTACTTGGAACAGAGTGTTTCTACAGTGTGTGACACCTGAGTGTCACACAAACAAAAATACAGCGGGGCAGCCAGGAGAAAAAAACCAAGAGTGGCAGATACAGGTTAGAGGAACCGAACTAAGAGGCACTGTGAGTGAAAGCTTCTGTCGCTAACATTCGGGACGTGTAAAGAGAGAGAGGAGAAGACATTTTGAAACTAAACAACCAAAAACAGGATCCCTCCGTCTCTGCTCCCTCCCTACGATTCTCCACCATTGAGAAGTGTTGCATTTCATGCACCTGTGATTGGTGCATGAAAGGCAAGCTGGATTCCCCCCCCGCCCCCCCAACCAATCAGGGAAGAGACGCCCTGACTGGTCAACTCAATACCGATATTCTCCCAGAGCGTCTCCCTCACTAATAGCTGACGGTCTTACCTGAAGCACCTTTGAAAACAACACAAAGACAAGGCTGAGCGCAACAAACTAATTGACACAGGTGAAGTAATTAAGACAAATTGGACGAACACCCGGGCTCCACTGAAAAGTGTCATCACCTCTCCATCGACATGGTGTCAACAACGTGAACGTAATAACACTCAATTCCACAATGTCAGAAAGCAATCGTTGTACAAAGAGTGATGTCACCGTCTGTGAGTGACAGCGGTGAGTCGTCGATGGTTTTCACCACAAGAATTGAAGTTCTTCTCGCTGTTTTCCTTTGTCTGTCGCCTCTCATTGATTACTGCTATTACTGCTAATCCCAATGAACGCAAGTAGCTGATTAGAACCGCTCACTAAACACCAGATGAGGACGTGGGTAACACAAGAACTGGAGGGCAAACGGCTACAACTGTGACACCATCCATACCTCAAGATATCTGCCAGTTATCCATACAATAATACATCCATATATCCATCCATACATTGTCCGTCGAGTGAACCGGGTCTGTCCTGGCTGTGGGCATATTACACAGGATTTCACATGAGGTCTCCGGACTCAGTCGAAGATGTCTGATTGACCGATTAACAGGGAGGAGACCAGAGTAGCTGGAGGAAACCTACACAAGACACAGAAC
>PIJE02001030.1:10667-28167 GCA_002895965.2 Coryphaenoides rupestris | reverse complement strand
TAATCATTGTTTTTTTTTTGTCTTTGTTTATTCTTTTGACCTTAGTGGTAAGTTTGTAAGTTTGTCGTGTGTGTGTATGTGTGTGTGGGTGTGAGCGTATGTGTGTGTGTGTGTGTGGTGTGTGGTGTGTGTGGTGTGTGTGTGTGCTGTGTTAGTGTTCGAGTCTGTCATGTTGATGCAGGGGGTAATCAGGCTAGCAAATGGAGTCTTCAAGGTATCTTAATGACTACAACACACACACACAAGCACACACACACCGATCACAGACACGTACACACACACACACACACACACACACATACACACACCGATCACAGACACGTACACACACACACACACACACACACTCACACACATACACACGCACACACACACAGCCGTGTTGTCAAACCACACAGGTCAGCTTTTCCATTTAAAACCAATTACTGAAGGCATATTTCTACTGGATTGTCCTGCTGGTTCTCCATTGGCTACACAGTGTGTAAACAAGACCCTGCTTCCATCCATTACCAATGACAATTAATCAATACAATAAGGAAAGCTAATATGCGGGGGTGGGTGTGATGCACACACACACACACACACACCACACACACACACACACACACACACCCACACATGTATAAAGATGGAGACGTAAATATAGGCACAAACAAGCAACTCCCATCAATAAACATGTGCATAAGTGTTAATTATCGTTGTTGATTATTAAGGCCCACATGCATGCACATAACACACACACACACACACACACACACGTGGGCATGTAGATGCAGATGGATGCAATAAAACACACACACACACACACACACACACACACACACACACACACACACACACACACACACACACACACACACACAACACTTCCATTGGCTTCACAGACAATGGAGACACAGCAATTATCCTTTTAACAAAACAACCAAAGAACAATCAATGAACAGGCTGATAACAGATTAATCACACTGACAGCCACGTGCACAAACCCACCTTCTAGAGTTCTGCTAAATAAGTCACAATGTGCACACAAACATGTTAAATACACATATGTTAGATGATGTGATGTGTGAAAGCCGCAGGATTTGATATTTAACAACAAGTCATATCAACATGTCAATGAAAGCTGGTGAGATTTTATAGTGAAACGTAAATATGGCGAAAACCCCCCTGGATGTGTGTAAATGTCTGTGGGGACACATAGAGATAGCAGCTTTTCAGTCTTTATCTCTATGTGTCCGTATTAGGGATATGATATAAAAAGCCTACAGTTGATGCTCCCTGTGCCTCTTGGACAGCTCAGTGCCTTGACAATGTGTGCTGATCTGCCTTGACACATAATCTGCGCCGATGACAAATTAAGGACAATTTATTGTGTGTCGAATCTACGCTGCACCTACGTTATAGCCTACGGCGAGCGTTTTACATTTCTACTCCTGCATTGGTATCTGTCGCTCTGCAATTGCGCCACCACTTACACCGATTGGTCCATTTACAAAGGGGACCAATCACAGAGTTCTTTCAGTCTGCGTCGCCGTCACAGATAGTTACATTTGTGGGCCTGATCCGGCCCGTGGGCCGTATGTTTGACACCCCTGCTGTAGATTCAATGCAGAGGTATACATAGGTCTGTATGCGTCATCCAACGTCATCTGGTGGACAGAGGTATTGGGGAGGGCTGGGCTCTATATCAAGAAGCTGGATGTACAGGTTAACCCGATAAGTTAGGTCAGAATTCAGGGAAAGGCAGAATTTTCGGTTTCCATGCTGAAACTGATCTCAGTTCAGTTACCGTGCTGACTCAAGCAGTGGAGCACCTGGAGCAAGCCTGCTATATATCGCACCTATCAGGTCACATGGAATGGCTCCCTGCTCGCAACATGCATATCTAAATGCCTGGCTGACATCAGCAAATGGACGACTGCCAACCACCTGAAGCTTAACCTAGACGGGACTGAGCTTCTCTTCATGCTGGGGAATGACTGCCCTCAAATGGACCTACTTGTCACCATTGAGGACATCGAAGTCTCCCCTTCACCCACTGCAAGGAACCTTGGCGTGGTACTGGATGACCAGCTGTGCTGCAACGCCAACATTACCTCTGTGGCCCGATCTTAAAATTGCTCTCTACAACATCCGCAGGATCCGGCCCTTCCTCACACGTGAAGCAGCACAGATCTTGGTCCAAGCACTCGTCATCACTCGCCTTGACTACTGCAACTCTCTCCTGGCTGGACTCCCCGCCTCTGCAATCAAACCCTTACAATGCATCCAGAACGCAGCAGCGCGCCTGGTGTTCAACTTACCAAGCAGGGTCTTGTTTACACACTGTGTAGCCAATGGAGAACCAGCAGGACAATCCAGTAGAAATATGCCTTCAGTAATTGGTTTTAAATGGAAAAGCTGACCTGTGTGGTTTGACAACACGGCTGTGTGTGTGCGTGTGTATGTGTGTGAGTGTGTGTGTGTGTGTGTGTGTGTGTGTGTGTGTGTCTGTGATCGGTGTGTGTATGTGTGTGTGTATGTGTGTGTGTGTGTACGTGTCTGTGATCGGTGTGTGTGTGCTTGTGTGTGTGTGTTGTAGTCATTAAGATACCTTGAAGACTCCATTTGCTAGCCTGATTACCCCCTGCATCAACATGACAGACTCGAACACTAACACAGCACACACACACACACACACACACACACACACACACACACACACATACGCTCACACCCACACACACATACACACACACGACAAACTTACAAACTTACCACTAAGGTCAAAAGAATAAACAAAGACAAAAAAAAAACAATGATTAAAAAAGTAGATTAACATCAAAGAGGGCATCAACATGACACACACACCCACACACACACACACACACACACACACACACACACACACACACACTATTGAGTGTGTAATTAATTACGTAATCCTCCATCAGAGGAAGAGCAGTTTTCTCTAAGTTATGTCCGACATAATCCATAATCCACCCGGTCAAGGAAGCATGACAATCATCCGGTCTCCCAGCCGACAGCCCGGATCATTCTGCCAGCCCACCCGTCTTTTGCAATAACAACCACTTGAGTTAGGTTAGTTTCATCATCGCTATCTAAATGAATTTATTTGCGTGAACATTATCTAATGGCAAACCACGTTAACATCCTGTATCTTGTGATGCGACGGGATATTGTTATGCCATTGTATACAGACCTACTATTGCACCCGAACCCTTCTGGAATCACACAATAACCTCTCTTCACATCAGCACCGTGCACGTGCACATCGGCACCGTGCACGCGCACATCGGCACCGTGCACGCGCACATCAGCATAAAAGCGACACACACTTACAGGTGGATCTACCTGTGGAGAGCGACCTGAGGGGTATGGAGAGAGCGAGACACGATAATGGCACACACGCACACACACACACACACACGCTCCGGCTCCTGTCACAGCTCTTGTTCTGCCGATGTATCCGACATGTTACGTCTTCAAGCCTCCACCATCACCACCCCACCCCTCCCTCCAGTAAACAACAACAACAACAACAACAACAACAACAACAACAACAACAACGTCATGGCACGGCAGCTCTACAAACATTTGCGAAGACGCAATTTGCGCGGTGGCATCATGTGGCGTAGCGGCGGCGGCAATCAGACGAGGACGTTAGCGGGCGACGCAGGAGCAAGACAGGCGTGAACGGCGGCGGTGGGGAGAGAGAAATCGTTTGTTTAGCGAGGAACGATGAAGCGATGAAGAGGATGGAACCCCTTGGAACCGGTTGTACAGAGAGTGTGTAAGACAAAAGAAAGAGAGAGAGAGAGAGAGAGAGACAGAGACACAGAGAGAGAGAGTGAGAGACAGACAGACAGACAGACAGACAGTGATTAAAAGTAAATGAGTTAACATGAGGAGTGAAGGAGAGGTCAGGGGTTAAAAAACACATCCCCCATGGCCAGGCTGCAATTACTATCTTTAGCCTTTTACTTTTTCACGTAAATAAACACACACACACACACACATACCAACTGGCAGAAACCGCAATGCTTTTGAATGCAAACATCCAGACAGACATTTCTCCAAATAAACCTTGTAAACAACCTTGAATGTATAATACATCACGGAAAGTGTGGCTGCATCTGTGCTGTGCCTGTGTATGGTGGTGTGTGTGTGTTTCTTGTGTGTGTGTCTCCGTGTGTCTGTTTGTGTGCACACTAGGTGTGAAAAGAGCATAAAACATTGACATCTGTTATCCCAGGTGCTGCTCTCCTGCCTCTCCGGTTGCGTGTGCGTGGGAAATTATCCGAAATGTATTCCAGAACGAGCCTGCAGCCACGCCGGGAGAGAGAGACACAGAGGCAGAGAGAGAGAGGGAGGTAATTTGGCATACAACAGTTGTGTGTTGTATGCCAAATACTGGTGTGTGTGTGTGTGTGTGTCTGTGTGTGTGTGTGTGCGTGCGCGCGCGCATGCACACACACACAGAACACACTGACACAGACTCATACATGTCGAAAACACACACATCGAACAGACGCATGGCTCAAATACACACACACACACACACGCACCCGCCCACCCACCCACACACCCACACACCCACACACACCCACACCCACCACACACACACACACACACACACAGACACACACCACCCACACACACACACACACACACACACACACACACACAAACAGTGCATCACACACAGGATGTGTATCAACACGGTGTGTGTGTTAATATGAATGAAGCATGCATGGGCTCATCATAGACATGCAGAGAAGGCACCGCATCAGGCTGCTGGATGGGCCAGCTCAGCCTCTCCAACATGCAGCGTGTGTGTGTGGTTACCGACGCACACACACACACACACACACGCACACGCAACCGAGAGCCAGATGAGGACGTGGGTAACACAAGAACTGGAGGGCAAACGGCTACAACTGTGACACCATCCATACCTCAACATATCTGCCAGTTATCCATGCAATAATACATCCATATATCCATCCATACATTGTCCGTCGAGTGAACCGGGTCTGTCCTGGCTGTGGGCATATTACACAGGATTTCACATGAGGTCTCCGGACTCAGTCGAAGATGTCTGATTGACCGATTAACAGGGAGGAGACCAGAGTAGCTGGAGGAAACCTACACAAGACACAGAACCCCCCCCCCCCCCCACTTCATCCCACCACCTCGCTTTCATTGCCATGAAAACAAATGGCT
The DNA here is from genome assembly GCA_002895965.2 of Coryphaenoides rupestris. Lineage (NCBI taxonomy): Eukaryota > Metazoa > Chordata > Actinopteri > Gadiformes > Macrouridae > Coryphaenoides > Coryphaenoides rupestris. Next base: position 22,941 of record PIJE02001030.1, on the reverse strand, counting down.
TGCTATTGTTTCCTGTCCCAACAACGCAGAGCAATGGCTTCTCCCACACATGGTGTTTATGAAGAAGCAACAAATGGTGCCTGCTTACTGAACGCTCTTTAGTCGGAGCGGTTGTTTACTGAGGCCGTTATTGCCGCCTGATATCAGGACAGAGCCACCATAGGGTTCAGCACATTTTCCAATCCAGACTGATTTCAGAGACATCAGCTGTGGGAAATTATCCGAAATGTATTCCAGAACGAGCCTGCAGCCACGCCGGGAGAGAGAGACACAGAGGCAGAGAGAGAGAGGGAGGTAATTTGGCATACAACAGTTGTGTGTTGTATGCCAAATACTGGTGTGTGTGTGTGTGTGTGTCTGTGTGTGTGTGTGTGCGTGCGCGCGCGCATGCACACACACACAGAACACACTGACACAGACTCATACATGTCGAAAACACACACATCGAACAGACGCATGGCTCAAATACACACACACACACGCACGCACCCGCCCACCCACCCACACACCCACCCACACACCCACACACACACACACACACGCACACACACCACACACACACCACCCACACACCCACCACACACACACAACACACACACACACACACACATCCAAACAGTGCATCACACACAGGATGTGTATCAACACGGTGTGTGTGTTAATATGAATGAAGCATGCATGGGCTCATCATAGACATGCAGAGAAGGCACCGCATCAGGCTGCTGGATGGGCCAGCTCAGCCTCTCCAACATGCAGCGTGTGTGTGTGGTTACACGCACACACACACACACACACACACACGCAACCGGAGGCAGGAGAGCAGCACCTGGGATAACAGATGTCAATGTTTTATGCTCTTTTCACACCTAGTGTGCACACAAACAGACACACACGGAGACACACACACAAGAAACACACACCACCATACACACACACACACACACACCACCATACACAGGCACAGACACACCACCATACACAACACACAGATGCAGCCACACTTTCTGTGATGTATTATACATTCAAGGTTGTTTACAAGGTTTATTTGAAGAAATGTCAGTCTGGGGGGGGGGTTCTGTGTCTTGTGTAGGTTTCCTCCAGCTACTCTGGTCTCCTCCCTGTTAATCGGTCAATCAGACATCTTCGACTGAGTCCGGAGACCTCATGTGAAATCCTGTGTAATATGCCCACAGCCAGGACAGACCCGGTTCACTCGACGGACAATGTATGGATGGATATATGGATGTATTATTGCATGGATAACTGGCAGATATGTTGAGGTATGGATGGTGTCACAGTTGTAGCCGTTTGCCCTCCAGTTCTTGTGTTACCCACGTCCTCATCTGGTGTTTAGTGAGCGGTTCCATCAGCTACTGCGTTCATTGGGATTAGCAGTAATAGCAGTAATCAATGAGAGGGGCTCTGCTGCTGCCGTTGCGAAACAGACAAAGGAAAACAGCGAGAAGAACTTCAATTCTTGGTGGTGAAAACCATCGACGACTCACCGCTGTCACTCACAGACGGTGACATCACTCTTTGTACAACGATTGCTTTCTGACATTGTGGAATTGAGTGTTATTACGTTCACGTTGTTGACACCATGTCGATGGAGAGGTGATGACACTTTTCAGTGGAGCCCGGGTGTTCGTCCAATTTGTCTTAATTACTTCACCTGTGTCAATTAGTTTGTTGCGCTCAGCCTTGTCTTTGTGTTGTTTTCAAAGGTGCTTCAGGTAAGACCGTCAGCTATTAGTGAGGGAGACGCTCTGGGAGAATATCGGTATTGAGTTGACCAGTCAGGGCGTCTCTTCCCTGATTGGTTGGGGGGGTGGGGGGGGAATCCAGCTTGCCTTTCATGGTGGAGAATCGTAGGGAGGGAGCAGAGACGGAGGGATCCTGTTTTTGGTTGTTTAGTTTCAAAATGTCTTCTCCTCTCTCTCTTTACACTTCCCGAATGTTAGCGACAGAAGCTTTCACTCACAGTGCCTCTTAGTTCGGTTCCTCTAACCTGTATCTGCCACTCTTGGTTTTTTTCTCCTGGCTGCCCCACTGTATTTTTGTTTGTGTGACACTCAGGTGTCACACACTGTAGAAACACTCTGTTCCAAGTAAATGTCTTCCAATGAAAACTGTACTTTAGTAAAAGGACAACAGTATTAGCATCAAAATATACTTTTAAGTATATATTATATTGTTTGATTACAATTATTGATCCATTCATGTGTTCATCGCTTTAATGTTGCGAAGCAACATTAAACAAGTGTTGTGAAGCAAATGTATATTTTATATATTGTCACGGTCGCGACCGTGTCTCCGGGCTCCCGGGCTCCGGTGCCGCCCCTGGATGATTAGCGGGGCTCCCGGGCTCCGGTGCCGCCCCTGGATGATTAGCGGCACCTGCGCTACGCTTGCGGCTGCCGTGAATGAACATTTAGTCACGGCATAAAAGCCCCGGCTTTCCACCGACGGGTGTCTTGTTACACATTACGTGTTGCTATTGTTAAGTTGATGGATGCCTACCTGCCTGTCTGTTCCTCACCTGCCTACCTACCTACCTGCCTGTCTGTCCCGCACCTGTCTGCCTACCTGTCTCACGGTAAATAAATACCATTCTGTACTGCAAAAAACCCCCGAGTCCTGAGTCTAGCGTTTGGGTCCTCCTGCCCCACATCGTGACAGAATGGTCTGACAACAATGGACCCAGCAGACTCAGGCTTGGGGTTAGTCCGCCAGTGGCAGTCCATTCTCGACCATATCCAGCCGCATCCTAGAGTCGAGTCTTACCGGCGCCGAGCTACGAGGGGACCTGCCTGGCCCTGGGGGGTCCTCATAACAGAATGACCCGACTACAATTCTGCCCTACAGACTCTGACTCCGAATTGGAGTCTTCTCCAGAGACAGACTCGGCCGATTCAGACTTGGCCGAGTCCGACCCAGAGTACGTCAGCCTCTGGGAGTACCTCGGCGTCCGATGTGAGCCGATGCCGAGGTACAAGGTTCCCCGGGCTCCCGGGTCCCGGGTTGGACTGCAGCAGCCTCGGTCTCCTGCTGCTGGCTCGCAGCCATCCCGGGTGGACCGCAGGAGAGCTACCAGGGAACCCGCCTGGCCCTTGGGGATCCTCGGAGCGTCCAGCGGGCTCACCGGCGGCGGGGCAGGCTACCCCCGCCACCCTGGGTCCCGGTCCTGGCTGGACCGCAGCAGTTCCGTTATCCCGCTGCTGGGTCACAGCCAGCCCGGGTCCCGGTCCCGGCGGCACCGCCGCAGCCCCGGCCGGCCCCTGCGGCCCGGTCGCAGCTACCCCGGGTCCCGGTCCTGGCTGGACCGCAGCAGTTCCGTTATCCCGCTGCTGGGTCACAGCCATCCCGGGTCCCGGTCCCGGCCGCACCACCACAGTCCCTGCCGGTCCCTGCGGCCAAGTGGCAGTCACCCCGGGTCCCTGCGGCCAGGTCGCAGCCACCCCGGGTCCCGGTCCCGGCTGGACTGCAGCAGTTCTGTTTTCCCGCTGCTGGGTCACAGCCATTCCGGGTCCCGGTCCTGGTTGCACCGCCGCAGCCCTGCCAGTCCCTGCTGCCAGGTGCCAGCCACCCCGAGTCCCGGTCCCGGCTGGACCACAGCAGCTTCCACCAGTCCCTGCGGCCAGGTCGCAGCCACCCCCGGGTCCCGGTCCCGGCTGGACCGCAGCAGTTCCGTTTTCCCGCTGCTGGGTCACAGCCATCCCGGGTCCCGGTCCCGGCTGCACCGCCGCAGCTCCTGCCAGTCCCTGCTGCCAGATGCCAGCCACCCGAGTCCCGGTCCCGGCTGGACCGCCGCAGCTCCTGCCTGTCCCTGCTCCCAGGTCCCAGCCACCCTGAGGCCCTCAAGGCACAGAGTCGCAATGCTCATCAATGTCACGCCTGGCCCATGCAGCCAATCAAATCAAGCAAGAGGCGGACTTTGCTACTTCACCACTTCCTTCCAGTTTTTATGCTGGTAGATGTGTTAGGAACAATGGCAGATGAACGGTTGATATTGGTGGAAATTAATTACGTTGAACTATATAATTCGAGGTCACCACATTATTCAAATGCTAATTTTTCCATGAATCATATTTGATCGCCCGGTTGTGCACGCAGCCTCGCTCCACTGTTTTGCCCGACGTGCTTGTAGCGACGCATCTCGGTGTGGGCGTGGCCTAAAGAGAGAGGAACCACACACGTGGAGTAACTGTCTGTAGGGTGGCACGCAGCCGGTATAGCATCTCACTTGGCTGTGGAGTGTGTGTGGTTGGTGGCTGGTATAAGCGGCCTCACCTGGCCTGAGTCTGATTGGCTGATTAGTCTGGGGCTGGCTGAGGCCAATGCACACCTGTGGTGCATGGCTAATCAATGCACCACAGGTAAAAGCAGCCATCGCCACACACACTCAAGAGAAGCAGGTGGAACATTGTTCCATCTGCTCTGTCCACAGTTGCCGTCCACAAACAAAAAAAGTCTACAATAAACCAGTATGTCATCCTCATCTTCCTGTGTCCTGATTTAGGAGAAGCCCAGCAGAAGCAACTTGTCATGTACCGAACACAATTACAAATGCATGATATGTAAGTAGGAATCACTACAATCTATCCAAATAGGATCCAAAAGGTTACCTCAAGCTGTCCAACAAGAACAACACAGGTAATCTGACTATCTGACCTTCGTGTGTCAGAATATGCCAAACCTCGCCACAACCCCCCCGTCTGTGACCCTGAACAGCAGCTATGGGCTGAAGACAGAGAGAGTTGTGTTGTCACTGTTCTGTTGGCTTGGTGGTCTGGGTCTGGGGGAGAACGATTGCCTCGTCCCTGGTTCTAAAACAGGAAGGGGATCTGATCATTCACTCCAAATAGCGTGTGTTTCCTGTGATCTTTCGTGATGATTCTGAATCGTTCACCGAGTTTCACTGAATGCCAGCAACATATCGATATGGACTGAGCTCGTAGGGCTACACACACACACACACAGACACACAATACATGCTGTGCCATATACACATGATGCACCATACAGATGAACCACCTTTCTCTGTAAGGTCCGATTGAGCATGATTAGCTGTTCAGCTTAAGACAATCAGTGCACGAGAAGAGAAACGTGTTCTCCATTAGAAATGGCGATATTACGAAACGAAGTAGTGAATGAGAGTGGCGTGAAAATGGCAGCTTTGTTTGATGTGTGTATCAGAACAATGGTTTGTCTAGCCACAGACCTAGGTCTTCCTGTCTTCCGATTCCCTGTTTTTAATGACTAATACAGACTGCCGCCACCTGCTGGTATGGAGAGTCATGTTCTCTCAAGTAGGCGAAGAACGTGCGTGCTAATTGGCCTGGTGGCTGTAGTCTTTGCGGTGTGTTCAAAGTGCAACTTTATTGTCCAGACACAGGTGACGTGAGGCAACACAACCGCCAGTCTTTGTTCTTTGGCTTTGGTTTGTTGTGTCTCTATTCTTATCTATACCATGGCTATCCCCCTTTTATTCCATTCAAATCCATACCATTTTACCACACTATTCCATTCTATATTACTCTATCCCGCTTATATGCTCACTCTACCTTTTCTATCCTACCCTATTCTATCCCCCACTCAATGCTATGCCACTCCTCTCTGTCCTGTACTATCCTCCTCTATTCCATACACTGTTGTCTACTGTATCACATTATATATAATTATTCTGTATATACAGTATATATATACACACACACCACCTAATCACAGAATCGTATTCTAAACAGGGTTAACGATGGTGTTGAAACAAGGAGACAGAAGGCGTGTCTGTTTTTACTAAGGGGCTAAACAGTGACATTTGGTGTAATTACCAGACAAGTGCTTGATGGCAGTGTACACACAGCTGCTTATGCAGAGTGACAGGGGGCTGTGGAGCCTCAATAGCTCCGGGAAGTGTGGCTCGCATCGTAAGGAAGATAGCGGTGCACACCCAGTAGGAGTGTGACTGATGAGTTACGGACAAACACTGCTCTCCTGCTATGCCACCCGCAAGACTCCATTTTAATAATCAAGAATAGTGGGTTTATTTCGAAAGAATATTAGTTAAAATGAATTTATTAAATTGATAAAAATGTGAGGAAAGGCAAGCAAGGGAGAGGAGAGGAGAGCAGAGGACAGAATCACTTTGGTGCTGCTGATAGCTGGAAGCTGTTCTGATGGAGAGGAGAGGACTGGAGAGGTAGGAAGCAGCCATGAGATGACGACAGGAAAGAGAGGGAGAGCGTATCCTGTTTCACAATCTAACAAACTCTGTCAAGCTTTTTTTTTTTTAATCTTTATTTAACCAGAGGAGCCTTGTTGACATTTAGCTTATCTATGAAAGACTAAGAGACTAAGAAAGCTAAAACAATGCGCCATTTAGCACCTTTAGATAAACACAGTAATCTGAAGTGCTATCATGGACAGTAGTTTTACCACGCCCCGCGGCCTCCATCTTGTATTCTCTTGTCATTCATTCCCAGATCTCGTTACACTACAAACTACAATTAAATGCACGTAACCGGTCGTACGGTGCAGGACATGGTCAGACCTCCAGCATCAGATGTCGTACTTCAGGCAACATGGCTTCAGGTCATGGAGGAAAATGATATCAGGTCTGTGTTGTCCAACCAGTACTGCCTCGTGTCTTATTCAAAATGGCTTCCACGCTCGGAGCGCGCACCGTCTGACCAAACGGTGTCAGGGAGAAGACCATGTCACACAAAGGTTGTCATGTCGGACCGCGCGTTCTCAAACAAACCGGCCTCCGACCACATGGCATCAGACAAAACATGGTCCATGAATACGGAACTCAAATATTTCCACCGCAGGATGTACACTTAACTATGCAAATGTCAAAACTATGGGATAAATTGGAAAAAAACTAATGACTTATAACGTGTAAACAACATGTACACAATGTGAGTGAATTGTTCCAGTTTCATTTGGGAATAAAGTTCATTTTGGTTTCATAGCAGCATACAGTGTACAATTATGTAGAAGGATTGCATATCTGCAGCCATTGTCTTGACAAAACAGTTCAGTTTGTGTTTCCCCCGTTTGCCTCGATGCTGATGCCCCTTTTTTTTTTTGCCTCTCGTCGGACTTTGGACGCTGAAAATTGCTTCATGTACTCGGTTATGTATTATAAAAAACCCACTAAAATACCATCGGCCTGTTGTTGCTTTTTCCAGAACCATGTTCTGCATGGGGTTCATGTGTTGAATGGGAACAGGCATCGCGTAATCCCAGAAAGTCTGTACCACCAATTCTCAGCTCAGGACATCGTACCTTTTATGTGAATGGCTGCGAAATCCCGGTGTGAATCCACTAGATGTAAATAACTGTGTGGATCCACATGTGTGAATGGTGAGAACCACTTGTGGTGACTGAAAGGTTATCCCAGCCATTTACCAGGGACCTATGAGGAAAGAGGCTGAGAATACATCAATTCCACAGGTTTTACTGGTTTTGCGAAATACTTGAGGAGTTTAAACAAGTAGGAGTTGACAAATGCTAGCTATGGACACACACACACACACACACAATAAAAAGTTACAATAAAAATACTTGAAACTTGAAACTTGAAAACACACACACACAAGATCCTTCACGAAAGCACATAAACACACACATGCACACACACACACACACACACACACACAAACACGCACACAGGAGGAAAAGCACATGAACAACACACAGAGGAGCATCTATGCTGGCAGTCAAACACACACACACACACACACACTCAGTGACTCAGGCATTAGCATGTAGCGCTGGCGGCGTAGCCCGGGATGCCGCTGCCCACCCGCCAGGCCGCGGCGGTGTCACCGACATGATGGAGATTGATGTGTGGGCTCAGAGATGAGGAGCATCCCTCCACCACACACACACACACACACACACACACACACACACACACACACACACACACACACACACACACACACACACACACACACACACACACACACACACACACACTGATGCTGCGGCCGCACTGAGGCAGCCGCCACCACCACCACGCCTCTGACTCCTGCTCTGCACAGACTCATACAACACACACACAGAGAGAGAGTTATAGAATATCAGCAATTGTACATTTGTATATCGACAATTGTAAATTAGATTAGTTTTGTTTTTGTTTTTATTTACCACTCACTTTGGTACGTTTCCCATGCCAATAAAGCTCTTTAAATTGAAATTGAAATTCAGACTGAGACAGAGACAGAGACAGAGGGAGACAGAGAGAGAGACAGAGGGAGACAGAGAGACAGAGAGAGACAGAGAGAGAAGAGAGAGACAAAGAGAGACAGATAGAGAGAGAGGGGCAGAGAGAGGGAGAGAAAGAGAGAGAGAGAGGCATATATAGAGACAGAGAGGGAGAGAGGGAGAGGGAGAAAGAGAGGCAGAGTAAGAGTGAGATGGAGAGACACAGAGGGGGGGAGAGAGAATTAGTGGGAGAGTGAGAGAGAGAGATAAATAGGGAGAGTGAGAAAGAGAGGCAGAGAGAGAGAGAGATGGAGGGAGAGAGAGTCGGGGGGGGGGGGGGTGTCCTCTTGGTAACTCTGAATAAAAGCATGAGCGAAATAAATCAACACACAACACACACACACGTGTATTACACAGAGTATATTAATCCAGCATCATAAACAGCCCTGGTGGTCTCTTCTCCATAATAATGTGCTACGTTTCCACTGTGACCAGTAGCGCTTTTTAAGACCCGGGCAAAATGTCCCGTCCGCGGGGCTCCTCCCGGCGTGCGTCCGGGTCCTTCTCATTTGCGATGCCGCGCTGCTGCCTGTCCAATACTCACTGGCAGCCTGCAGCCATTTAATAATGCATGCCGTGCCATGTGTGTGTGTGTGACAACTCCTGTCGTTTTCATACACGGTTTCATTTCCAACGTGGTGCCGTGATTTCAGCCGCCCCCCCCCCCCCAACCTCCCTTCTGCCCAGAAAGGAAGGGTTGTTTTTTTGTCACAGTGTGCAGTAAAGACATGTTTGTATATCTGTGACTTATTTTACCTGGTCTCAGCACAACTTCATTCAGCTCTGACTGTCATTGTGTAGGAAAGGGTTCTTCTTGGAGACACAAGTGTAAACGTGGGAGCAGTATGGAATGCTCACGTGTGTCATGTTAGTGGACTCGGCTCAGACACAACCGGTCAGTTTGTTTGTTATCTGCAACAAGCCAGACTCCTTTCTCCACTAAACCGTGCCAGCGTGAGTCGCTGTCTGTGACTGTCTTACTCTCTCTTTGTGTGTGTGTGTGTGTGTTGTGTGTGTGTGTGTGTGTGTGTGTGTGTGTGTGTGTGTGTGTGTGTGTGTGTGTGTGTGTGTGTGTGTGTGTGTGTGTGTGTGTGTGTGTGTGTGTGTGTCTCTCAGATCCAACACAGACAACGCTGGTGTCGGAAGCCACCGTGTTACGCTTTCCTTGCAAACTTCAAGGATCAAAACATCCACAATGTATAAATGAAGCAAATCACACACTTCACACTTCACACACACACACACACACACACACACACACACACACACACATACAACACAGAGACAAAGTCAGTGAGAAAGTGAGAGTGAGAAAGAGAGAGAGAGAGAGAGAGGGAGAGAGGCATAGAGAAAGAGATACAGAGACGGTGAGAGAGAAAAAGAGGCAGAGACCGAGAGAGCGGGAGAGTGAGACAGAGAAGCATGGAGAGAGAGAGTCAGAGAGGGAGACTTTTGCTGGTTTGCACAACAATCCAAAACTGGGCCATGATGAAGCTTCACTGCTTGTGTTTAGTTTAGTGTTCAGATGGAGGATGGGGTCTACAATGTTAAAATGAGTTCACTCGCAATACACAAGATGGACACACACACTCTCTCTTTTCTTCAACACAAAGTTCCTGAAGCATTTAAAAACAGAGTAGTGTGTGTATTTTAAATCCTGGCATAGAATAATGAACCCCCGTCCCCCCGTCCCCCCGTCCCCCTCGTCTCTGTCTTCTGTGGCTTTCATCATTGAAAATTAATGTCGACGTTTAACATTTAACATTTACCCCACGACGCTGCGCACGCACGCTCGAAATGCGTAATGAAAAACCTTGTAAGGCGCGGTAAATTAGTGCCGTCTTTGTTCACCAAAAAGTTAATTTAGATTACGATCTCATGCGTTGTTGTTTAATTCATGAGGACAAAACGTCGCCCGTTTTTTTTTTCCAACAACGGTGACATCTGCGGCTGGATGCGTGTTCAGCTCCCAGTGTCTACCCGTGCAAAATAAACAACACTAATTCCACTCCGTGTGCAGCGGGTGGAAAGTTTGTACTCGCAGTACTTTCCGTGTCGGTGAGCCCTCACGCGTGTTTGTGTGTGCGTTCTCAGGATGCCTGATCTCAGGACATCAACAACTAACACATTTGGATATGACTTCAGCATCTAATTATTAAGTAATGCTGCAGTAAAAAAAAACACGATGAATCCTCACAGAGGTACTTGGCGACATAAAAAGTAATTAGATGTATATTTTTTTTGTAGAATTTTTTTAAATATGGCTACCTGGCTGTGTTACTACGTTTACACCTCACAGTGCCGTGTGTGGGAGATAATCAGCTGTAAGCACTAAGCAGGTTTTAGAACTTTTATTTTTTTATTTTTGGGGGTTGAAAGGCTCTTGAGCCGGCGTGATCCGCTCCACCGCCGCCACGTCCTGGGAGGGAGTGGCGGTGGAGGTTGTGCAGCAACGCAACGTCTGTGTCTGACATCTGCCGAGGAACAAAGGAACAGCTTGAAGAACTGGTGCAACTTATGTAACACCAGTTGGAGGAGGAGGAGGAGAGCGAGGGGGGGGGAGGCGCACAGGCAGAAAGTTGCAAGCTGCTCGATTGGAGGAAATATAAAAGGGAGGCGAAAAGAAACAGAAAGCCAAGTATATCAATTGTTAACAAAGACAGACACGCATAAACAACGGCAGACAGACAGACAGACAGACAGTGTCTCGGCAGAATACGAGGCAGATGTGAGGAAACCATTCCAACACACACTCCCTTGTTACTTGTTTTTATCATTGTATGAATATCACCATTATTATTATGATTATAATTGTCACTACATGATGAACCACGATGGGGTACTCATACAGAGAGCTGAGTACTCTTGGATCTGCACCCGTCTCACTGTCTGTGTGTGTGTGTGTGTGTGTGTGTGTGTGTGTGTGTGTGTGTGAGAGCCAGGGACGAACCCACCAGAGAGCAGTAGCACATTGTGTTACAGTCATCGCAGCATTATGTTGGAGCCACGGTGACGGTGCTGGTGTCCTGGTTGCCTAGGTAGCCATGCAGCGCCGCCAGCCACCCTGGAACCTGTATTTGTTATTCCAAAGGGCAGGGGAGACCAAAGCCGCTCAGCCGATGGCCCAATCCCCACAGTCAAATATGCAGCAAAGCCGCAAAAGCTGGATAGCGAATAAATATTTTCGGAAGGCTCAATTTGGCGACCTTGCCTCTTGGAGGACTTTCAACAGGATCAGAGACTACAGCTTCTGAAGCTTCTAGAATAATTGACTCGTTGACTATCAGAACCACGAGTCGCCATAGTGCATCAATGTACACTAATACATAGGCCTATTCTTTATGCAAAGGCCTCTTGGTCTTGCCGTGGTCATATTTTAGCTGGTTGGTGTTTTCTCTTTAATAATGTTTGCCCAAATAAAGACTTCATGACAATGTATATTGTTGTTTTGGTTCATAATCCCAATGCATTATGGTTAATATGCTACATGCACGTGCATGCTGAAAAGGTCGGCAACAATTGAGGCAAATTCTTTGATTAAATAACAGCATGAAATTATGGTTGTCTGCAAATGTCCTTCATATGAAACTAAATTATTAACAACAAAGCAATTGTAGTTTTCAGCAGCACACACAATGCTGCAACACAGCACAGCTACGGCCTCCATTTGCTCTGCCCAGCGAATAATACAACAGCCTAATATAACCGCAATAGGCACACATTTCATGACTTTGGTTTAATCTTTCAAACGGCACTTTGAATAGCAGTCTGTTGCTGTTGCAGCAGCATGTGGATGAGCAAATACCCTAACCGTGCATCACTAACACACACACACACATACGCACTCTCTCACACACACACACACACACACACACACACACGCACACACACGCACAGAATCAGCCAAGTCCTCGAAATGTTAGCAATGGGGTTGAGCAAACACTGTGAGCTGAACACACGTCAACAGCACCCACACAAGGAAGAGAGAGAGAGAGAGAGAGAG
>PIJE02001029.1:127644-173951 GCA_002895965.2 Coryphaenoides rupestris | reverse complement strand
TCAGCTTGGTGCCCCCCCCCCGCCCCACAAGTTCATGACCAGGAACATCTAATCTGGCCGCCCCTCCTGTAGTTTACCACGTGTGTGTCAGCGGATCTGCGGTTGTTGCTCTTTCATTTATCGGAAAGGACATTAATATTACTTTTATGTTATTTCTAGAAGGACTTCCTTGCAGTAGTCGGTGGGGTGGAGGGGGGGAGGGGTGGGCGGACCTATGGGGATAAGGGTTTTGTTCCAAGGTCAGTGTGTGGTAATGCAAAAAAAATTAACCTTTAATTGGTTAGCAAAGCCATGCGCTCCACTTCCATTTTCTTTTTCGTGAATCAGAATCAGGATCAGGAACAGCTTTATTGCCTTAGTTTTGCAAACAAGGAACACGTACTTTTGTGCAATTGGTGCAGGTAGGTAATATCCCTCAATAAGACCGTGATCGTGATTTTAAGTGCATCTTCTTACCTGTGAGCCGGCTGCAGCGTTGCTAATCAGGTTGTTCTTGGGGTTGGCGATCCAGAAGGTGGAAACTGCCCTGAAACAACGCGTAGCAAGGCAGCAATAATGAGCATAGACACACAGACCCACCACACGCTAAGGATGTTCAATAGGCTGGGAATTTAATCGGCAAGATCAAAGAACTAGTTAATGAATTTGAAATCCACAGACACACACGCATGCAAACACAGACACACACAGAGACAGACACACAGAGACACAGACACAAAGACACACAAGCGCACACACACACACACACACACACACACACACACAGAGTAGTGGAAACGAATTCCCAGCTCCGGTCACACAGAGGCACTTTTCTTGTCGGCTACAAAAACATAAAGCGAGGTTGTTTTTAGTGTGGATAAGCCTGCCTGTTCACCGCTACTATCTCCACCTTACACAAGCTAACACTGGCCAGTGTGTCTTGTGTCAACCTAACTTTGCAGCAGCAGCACCTGACATGTTGGGGAATTCCTGAGGCATCGCCCCTGGCAACCCAATGACCTCCCACGCTCAGCTATTCTGCTGTCGTGGCTTCAGGTCCTTCAGACCCAACTCACCACATGGCACGGACAACATAATCTCTCTCTCTCTCTCTAATCCCTACAGTACCCATATCAAGTCAAGTAAATCTACGACTAAAACTACTATCAGATCCGTTGTGGTCTTACATTTGCTTTTCTGTTTTTCTTCTTTTTTTTCAGAAATCAGAATCAGAAACTGCTTTATTGCATCAGTTGAATTGCCCCCCTGAAATTATAAAAATATTAGGGCTGGGACTTAAACGCGTTAATTTCGATTAATTAATTACAGAAAAAATAACGCGTTAAAACTAATTAACTCATTTCAATCGCACTTTATTTTTGCACTCCAAACACCACAACCCTCCTCCTCCTCCTCCTCCTCCTCCTCCTCATCCACCTATACACCACCACCCTCCTCCTCCCCCGCTGCCACCAACACCACCACCACCACCAACACTGCCTCGCCTCCCCTAGCGCCTCAAGATTAGCACAGCTTCTCGTGTTCTGGGAAAAGAGTCTCTACTTTACGGAGAACAGGGTGATGGCTTCCTCTGCCGACCGGTATAACCACCACAACAACCACAACCACAACAACAACAACAACAACAAAAGCACCACCACCACCACGACGACCATCGGGTTTGAAGCATCTCTAAAGGGCTTTGTTTGCTCTGTTTAGGGAACATGATGGCACTGGATGGCTGATCGTTACCTTCAGACACAAGTGACTATTGAGTATTACTCCTTTACCTTTCCTGATACCCCCCCCTCATTGCAAACTAGAGTCACTCTTTATATAATAATGCATCATTATCATAATTATTACCATCTTAACTTTTATTCTCTTCTTCCACTGTTCTTCTCTTATCTTTATTTTTGTATTGTATTGGTCTGTAATGGTCTTTTTTAAAGTTGAAATAGACCCATAAAGAACAGAAACACATCTCATATACAAAGAAGATTGACGAGAAAATAGATAGAATAAAGAAAAAAAATAGAAAGAACATAAAATGGTAAATGGATTGCATTGATTTAGCGCTTTTATCCAAAGCACTTTACAGTATTGCCTCACATTCACCCTTTCATACACAGACGGTGGTGTCAACCATGCAAGGTAACAACCAACACTTCAGGAGCAGTTAGGGTTAGGTGGTGTCTTGCTCAGGGACACCTCAACACTTAGCTAGGAGGGGGAGGAGCCCGGGGATCGAACCAGCAACCTTCCTGTTGCCAGACAACCACTCTTACCTCCTGAGCTACTGAAGAAGAAGCAGAAAAAAGAAAACTAAAACCACGCATGCAAGGACAGGGTAGCGTAGACGAGACGTTCCTCACCCTGGATGCGGACCTGCCTGCTGCTGCAGTGGGGGCAGGGCAGCAGCGTGAACTCCTCTGCCTGGTGCATGGAATAGTCCGTACTGGCAACCACAATCTGGTCGCCCGGTCGCCAGGTCTGCTGCACCTCATCCTGCAGGTTCAGCACCACCTGGTCCACAGCGTCCACATTAAAGCCCGAGATTGGATAACCTGAAAGGGAAATAATACACAACAACAACAATGATAAATACAACACACACAAAATGTAATGTTTTCTTAGGGTTACTACAAAAGGGGTCGAAATGTAAGCACTGTTTACATGTCAAGGAAGTGCAGATACACATCTGTTATACTCATTAGTTCATAATGGGTGTAATGAATGACATGATACACGGTGACACACACACACACACACACACACACACACACACACACACACACACACACACACACACACACACCCTCTTAATGACAGACGCACAGTATCAGCTCCACTGACATCACCACCTCGTGCTGAGGAATGCCTTTCATGTGTTTCCATGGTTCTCGAGTACCAACGATAAGAAGTTGGGAATGTAAGCACAGACTTTGTACTGCACTGTGCTGTACCGTCTCTGAGATGAAAGTATTGTGGACGACTGTTTTGCCAATTCCAATTTGCTATTTCGTGCTCTCTGTACAATTGTTGTTTTTAAAATACTGGAACAAACCATACGCGAAAAAACCTAACTGCAGTTAATAGTAATCTTAGTAATTTAACTGACGCTTTTAGCATTTTCTTTTGTAATTTACATAAATATGTGATTTATGCCCAAGGCCCTACTTAATAAACGTTCTCATGATCTTGCCTCTCTAATCCTCGATAGAAACAATAATTAGACACACAAGGTCACAGGATTGTATAGCTCTATATATCACTGTGTCTCTCAGTGCCATGTGTGTTTACTGTAAGTATGGAGTGTTGTGCTAGCTGGTCAACTTCTGGATATACAGTATGTTTATGTTTTCAAACAGGCCTCTCTGGAAAAAGTGCTCTCATCTCAATAAGATAAGATAAGATAGAACATTATTAATCCGAAGGAAATTCTTGATAAAACTTCCTGTTACAATCAGTCAATCAATCAATCAATCAATAAACCAATTCATCAATACATAGTGTGGCTGAGGGCAGGGAGGCAGGAGAGGAGTGATAATTGAAGGGAGGTTCTGTATCTCCCGGGCGCCTCCCTTTGGAGTTTTTCCGGGCACGTCCAACTGGGAGGAGACCCCGGGGCAGACCCAGAACCCGTTGGAGAGATTATATATCTCGTCTGGCCTGGGAATGCCTCGGGATCCCCCAGGAGGAACTAGAGAGCGTGGCTGGGGAGAAGGAAGCCTGGGGGGCCCTGCTTAGCCGGCTGCCACCGCGACCCGGCCCCGGATAAGCGGACGCAAATGGATGGATGGATGGATGGGTTCTGTATCTTTCAGCCTTCCTAGCCATTAACGAGCTACAGCTTTTCCTCGGCCAGAAAGTCCTTATAAGGCTCGTGGGCGGAGCCAGCCGATTAGAAGGCGGCGCTCACCATTGCTCCACTCGCTGAAGGCGGTGACGGAGAAGGCCACACCGTCCGTGGTGATGAAGTGGCGCCGTGCCAGGGCCTTGCCGCCGGTGTCATGGTTCTCGTGCTCGCGCACGTCCTCCGTGCACGAGGCGTTCCCGCCGCCCACCATCGACACCAGCGCCCACGCCTGCCTGGGGAGGGGGGAGAGAGTGACGGAGAGAGAGAGAAAGGGAGAGAGACAGAGTCAGACAAAGACAGTGGGAAAGACAGAGAGACAGAGAGCAGAGAGAGACAGAGAGACAGAGAGAGACAGAGAGACAGAGACACAGAGAGAGAGACACAGAGAGACAGAGAGAGAGACAGAGAGAGAGAGAGACAGAGAGAGAGAGAGAGACAGAGAGAGCAGAGAGACAGAGAGAGAGACAGAGAGAGAGAGAGAGAGAGAGAGGCAGAGAGACACACAAGACAGAGAACACACACACACAACACAACAGCATCACACAGAGAGAGACAGAGAGACAGAGAGACAGAGAGAGAGACACAGAGAAATAGACAGAGACAGAGAGAGAGCAAGAAAGAAAAGGGGAGAGGGTGAGACAGAAACAGAGCAGGAGAGGAGATGGGTTGGGGGGGTGAGGGGAGAATGAGTCAAAAGGGATGGGAGTGCAGGGAGACTCCAGAATCCATTCCACTGTTCCACAATAGAGAAGGCAGAGCACATCACCACCGAAACGTAATGAAGTAGAAACAGGAAGAAAGAACCACGGTTCTGCTGCCAATTCCCTCGTTCTTAGAGCCCGGCCCCGCAGAACCAGCCCCACTGAGCGAGGCTATATCAGAGGAGGTCGCGCATAAACACGAGCAATTATTTAGTAGCGTTGCTAGCAGGCCCATCAGGGAGCGAGGAGCGAGGAGGAGGAGGAGGAGCAGGAATGCGCTGTAGGGCTGAGTGAATGGGAGCCAGGAGTCGTGTCAGAGTCAGAGTCCAGTAACCTGCTGGTTCCTCCTTGGTGACTCACGGCTGGCTCGCCATGACCCACACTCGCGTCAGACACACACACGCACGCACACACACACACACAGTGAGTGTGTGTGTGGGAGTGTATTGGAGTGTGTGTTCTACAGTTCTAGAATTTTTTTTAAAAGTTGGCTTGTACTTAAAATAATTTCCCCGCTCTCTCTTTCTCTCTCTGACACATACACACACACACACTCCTACTCAGTAGATAACTGGTCATAGCGGTAGTAACTTAAGTCAAGGTATAACGCCACTATTAGACTAAACAATGTAATCACCACAATTAGCAGAGTACAGTGAAAGCACTGAAACACAGTCAGTGGACTCTGGGCTAGGAGGCTCACAATGTCTTGCAGATGGGTGAGCTGGTC
Source organism: Coryphaenoides rupestris (assembly GCA_002895965.2). Lineage (NCBI taxonomy): Eukaryota > Metazoa > Chordata > Actinopteri > Gadiformes > Macrouridae > Coryphaenoides > Coryphaenoides rupestris. The sequence goes on along the minus strand of PIJE02001029.1, from coordinate 168,682 downwards.
TCACACACGCACACGCACACACAGCTTAATGAGGTGTGTGTGTGTGTGTGTGCAAGGGAGGGATGGAGCGAGTTTATCTAGCTCAGTACAACACAACAATTGAAAGTATGCATAAAGATATCACACACACACACACACACACACACACACACACACACACACGTACACGTGCACGCACACACGCACACCCGCCCCAGGGGTACACAATTTTATAGCAGGAACTTGTAGTTTCATTTACTCGCCTGAGGTTTGTTTTTCCAGATACGTGTGAAGGGTGGAGGTTTGTTGATCCCTCCCTACAGAGATGGAGTCTGACGGTGAGGACTTCCTGACTGACTGGGCTGAACTGGTTTGCGGTCGTTGTCTCCTCCTCCTCCTCCTCCTCAACTCTCCCCAAACGGACCCATGACTCCACGTCACTCCCCACCCACAAAACATCTCTCACCACAACTTTTCAGAATTTTTTATTGTGATTTTCCGTTTACCTCATTCTGAATCTCATGTTAATGCTTAATTGGCTTAATCTCCCTTAATCACAGACGCGCGTTTATATTTTGCCCTACATGTGACACTTGACTACATGATATTTTGACGGTGAATCTTGCAAAAAGCGATGTACCAATAACATGATTTAGTATTATTGATATTCTTCCCATAGATGAGGTTATGGGGGCAAGGCTCAGGGCGAGAGACTTGGGAGGATGGAGGGATGGAAAGAGAGAGAGGAGAGAGAGAGACTTATGGTGAGGAGGTGGAGACCCGGGGTGTGGAGGCTCGAGCTGGAAGAAGCGTGTGCGTTGCGTCAGAGGGACACACACACACACACACACACACACACACACACACACACACACACGGCCCTGTTAAGTTCTATAGGAAGTGTCTCTGACAGCTTTATCTCCCCGGTAGAGGCCAAACTGCTCACACATCCTCTTAACACGACCTTTTAAAAAAACAAAAAAACAATACTCTTGGCTAACAAGTGACCTTTGAACTCCTTATCAGCGCTAATCTCCCCCCTGACCTTCTCTTGGGGCGAGCCTTGCAACGTCTCCACGGGAGTAGCCACCGCTTTTACGACACCAACCACTTTTTCTTTGCTCTCACTTTAATCTATTCGACTTATAAAAACAAACACATTTGATGATGGGCTGAACCCGTCTCTGAATGACGACAAGCCATCAAGCGCCAAAGCTCTTCACAATATCATTCATCGCGTCATCATGACACTGACACCCAGCAGCGTGATATATCTCCAGACACGTACATCACCCTCCGGACGGCAACGGCGGGCCAACAGCCAACAGCCAACAGATGCTGAGCACGGCCACTCGGAGCGGCGACGAGATCCAAGACTCAAGATTTCTTTCTTGCCATGTGGAACAAGTACAATGGAACGCTTACTCACCCATTCACTCCTGCAGTATTCTTCTAAACATAAATTCGAAAACAACGAATTGTTCAGAGTTGTTTTACAATTTACGTCAATAAGAATACTGTTCACAAGAATACTTTTTACTGTACTTATTTGGTACTATTACTAATTGTTTAGAGTTGTTTTAGAATGTATGTTTAGAAGAATACTGCAGCAGTGAATGGGGAGTAAGCATTCAAATGTACTTGTTACACATGGCAATAAAGAAATCTGTAAGATAGTACCTAATAAGTAAAGTAGAAAGTAAAAAGTGACAAGTAAGAGTAGCAATACTCTGGCGGGTGGCGCAAAAACTAAGTAAATAGTAAATAGTAGATAGTAGCAGCAACATGTGATGATACAGTATCATGATAAATATAATAGATAAGTGACCAGTGCAGTACAGTGCAGTACAGTGAGAGTGCCTGCATGCTATGCTGTGCTGTGCTGCGCTACGTAGCCAACAGCGGCAGAGGCAGCCCTGTCCTAGATTCACCTTTCCAGCCTGCGTTCCCTGGAAAGTCGACGCGGTCGGCGAGCCAGGGCCAGTAAACTCTTGGCATCGGCCGACGACAGGGAAGGAAGGGAGCTGGTGGTTAAGCGCTCACTCAGCCCCCCCTTTAAGGAGGGCCTGCCGAATGACAAACAAATCGAGGGAAAAAAAAATGAGGGCCGACACAGCCGATGATCCCGATCCACTGGAACCAACGCATCGCTCCAGACGTTCTGGTTGCTGCCTCAGTTGCCAGGAATCCCCGAATGTAATGATGGCGGATGATTCATGCTAAGAGTGTAGAATGGGAAGAAGGGTTTTTTAGATTTTATTGTATTTATTAGACCAACTGATCTCTGGGATAGGGATACGCAATCCCTGCAAGCCCCCCCACCACCACCACCTAATGCAAACAGGATCCATCTGTCCAGGCTCACTGCCCTGTCATTATAGGGGGGTGGGGGGGGGTAGGGGAGGAGGGGTCTGAAGGCCGTCTTTTCCTGCAGGGTAACAAGAGCTGGCTTCTGCCCGTTCTACGCCAGCGAACACACGCACAGACACACACACGCGCGCGCGCACACACACGCACACACACGCACACACACACACACACACCACTAGGACGAACAAACGTGGACAGTTTATTATTTACACTAAACTCTTGCGTCAGTAGCATTGTTTTGCCAGTTCATGGAAAAGGTGTGGCGACAGGATGGGAGGCCACCAAGTGTGTGTGCGTGCGTGTTGGCATGTGTAGAGATGAGTATGGGGCAATGGGGCGGTGGGGTTGTTGTGGGTCATCAGACACGAGATCAGACATGAGGCCCAGGGCCCAGAGCCAATCTGATGCGCCCCAACACAGGAAGGAACAGCAATCTTACCAAAGAGCTACTGTCGTCAACGTTAAATGAGAAAGAAGAACCAGTTTTGTGGCGTCCGGCGGCATCCAGGCGATTTGGGTTTTAGACAAAACCACCAAACACAAGCGGCCATTTAGTACTTGCAGGTTTACGTAAATAATAATAATACGAAAAATAATACGAGCAAATCAATTTTTATCCGTGACAACCTCGGCGATCGCTATTGGGAGTTTGTGGTGAGGAACTCCTGGACAGCTCTCTGTGCAGTGTGACCTCATCACCACAGCACAGCACAACACAACACAACACAATAACACAAGAAAATAACACATCACATCCCGGCGAGGCGCTCAGAATCCAGATGACCACAGAAGCTCAATGTTTTTTGTTTTTTCTGTTTTGGTCGTTTTCGCTGGGATGCTCGGAACCTCGCTCACAAGTTTGCAACGTCTCCACGGGAGTAGCCACCGCTTTTACGACACCAACCACTTTTTCTTTGCTCTCGCTTTAATCTATTCGACTTATAAAAACAAACACATTTGATGATGGGCTGAACCTCTGAATGACGACAAGCCATCAAGCGCCAAAGCTCTTCACAATATCATCCATCGCGTCATCATGACACTGACACCCAGCAGCGTGATACATCTCCAGACACGTACATCACCCTCCGGACGGCAACGGCGGGGCCACAGCCAACAGCCAACAGATGCTGAGCACGCCACTCGGAGCGGCGACGAGATCCAAGACTCAAGATTTCTTTCTTGCCATGTGGAACAAGTACAATGGAACGCTTACTCACCCATTCACTCCTGCAGTATTCTTCTAAACATAAATTCGAAAACCTCGCTCACAAGTTTGAAATGCGGCCGTCTGCGTTGTGCGTTTTTTATGACAGGGTACGAGTTTATAACGTTTGACTCAAGTGGTAGGCGAAGGCTACAATTATCTGCTTTACGGCGCAATAAAAGCCAGCTCCACTCAGCGCTGACAGGGCCTCTGTCGTTCCCGCGCTGGTTAACACAGAGAGAGGACAGACCACGCGGGTCACTAAAGAGCCTGAGGTGGCAAAAACAGAAGAAACCTCCCAAATCCTGGAAACCCTGTGACCCTCCGTCCTGTGTCCTGTCCCGCATGTGTTTCCGCTCTCTGAGCAATGACGGAAAACAGTGAAAAAGGGACTGCTTTGTCAGCACAACGCTGCATGTGGGAGAGTACTAACCGCGGTTAGAAGAGATAAGAAAATAATAATAATATGGACAACGCGCTGGTGTGATGCCCTCGTGCCGTATAGCTGACCCCCCCACAGCGCATCTGACGGCAGCACCACCAGCAGTGCACTGTGACTTCAAAGATGCATGCGGAAGGAAGGAACTGGTTGCCGCCTCCCTCTCCCTCCCCCCTCCTCCCTCCCCCCAGACCCCATAAACCAACTTCAAGACCCCACTGTGGATCCCCATCCTCCCAATTGCTCCCGGACAAAAAGGCATCGGCAAAAAGGCCGTCGCCATGGAGAACGGACAAAAACACAGAACCTCCTCCAAGTACCCCTCACGATGATAATGATGATTCAGCGACACACACACACACACACACACACACACACACACACACACACACACACACACACACACACACACACACACACACAACACACACACACACACACACACACACACACACACACAACACACACACACTACCACACACACACTACAACACACACACACAACACACTACGCCGAAATACATATTTCACTCTCTGAGTGGTGGGGGGGGTAGGGGAGGAGGGGTCTGAAGGCCGTCTTTTCCTGCAGGGTAACAAGAGCTGGCTTCTGCCCGTTCTACGCCAGCGAACACACGCACAGACACACACACGCGCGCGCGCACACACACACACACACACACACACACACACACACACAAGGACGAACAAACGTGGACAGTTTATTATACAAGAAGAATCCTACCAAACAAGATGAGACACGGAACACACACACACACACACACACCTGGATGATTCTATCAGGCTAGCCGTGAGGGGGGAGCATGGCCGATCATGACCGGTCTCCATTTTCTTTTCACATGATTCTTTTCACAGTGTATCTTTGGGTTGTGTCTTTTTGTCTTCGTAGTATGTTTAGCATGACGTCTATAGTTCTCTGTTGGGTTTACGGTGACAACATCCCCACAGCACATGTTCCACTCACCACTGACTATACAGAGTACGTGGTATATTCCTGTTATAATCTTGCTTCTCATAAATATCTTATGTTATCTTGTCATCATGTGTGGACCTCCCCTTTCTTACTTCTGATCGCTGAGCCTGGTCGTAACATCAGAAAGTCTGCTCATTACAATCTGAAATTATATTAATGCAAATTGAACTGGATAAAGACTGAGCAATTTCATCTTTGAATTGATCAAATGAAATATCAACAGAAAAATAAAATGAAGAGACACAAGAGTCTGGTCCATAACGATTTACAAAAATGTGAAAATAGAGTGAAAAATCCTAGGATAATTTTTGGAACCTGGAACTATCCGGGACTGAGCCAATTCCAGGCGTATATTCCCTTGGTCTGTTTTGAAGTGCACAAAAAAAAATCAAACAACAATAGCAAAAGACAAAAATAAGCAAATGGAGACAACAGTTATAAAGAATAGCATGGCAGGTTTAAGTACGTATAAGAGTTACAGGAATTAAACTCTAAAATATTACATATAATACTGGGACAATATCTTATATTATTTCACGATTCGACCAACAACTCAGGTTGTTGCATCGGATGTTGGTAGATTAGTGTAATTCAGTGTTTTCTTAACAATGAATGTGATAGGAACCTCTCGCTAGTGCTGTGATCGGACTGCTCTGTGCAGACGAATGGATGACCACATCATCATGCGCCTAATCACACGCAAACTGTTTCCTAAACAAACAAGCTAATCATACCTTCAAACAATCTCCTATATTATATGAGAGCAACAGAGAGAGAGAAATTAACACTACTGCAGATTCACAGTGTGCGAGCCTGAAGGTGCAGGCTCACGAATCCAGGGGGCTGTGAAAGTCTGCCTCTACAATGTAGTCGTGCGCGTCTCTATGATGCATTTTTTTGTTTGTGTTCTGGGTTGTATCCGTGTCCGAGGCGCTCAGAATCCAGATGACCACAGAAGCTCAATGTTTTTTGTTTTTTCTGTTTTGGTCGTTTTCGCTGGGATGCTCGGAACCTCGTTTGCAACGTCTCCACGGGAGTAGCCACCGCTTTTACGACACCAACCACTTTTTCTTTGCTCTCGCTTTAATCTATTCGACTTATAAAAACAAACACATTTGATGATGGGCTGAACCGTCTCTGAATGACGACAAGCCATCAAGCGCCAAAGCTCTTCACAATATCATTCATCGCGTCATCATGACACTGACACCCAGCAGCGTGATACATCTCCAGACACGTACATCACCCTCCGGACGGCGCCACAGCCAACAGCCAACAGATGCTTGAACATGCAAGTTCACCCAACGCTGGTAGGTACTTGGCTTTAGACCACGTAACAAGTCTGGCCAAGCGGACCACAGTCACACGATACCGTCTCATCATAAATGATGCAATATGGTATTTAAACCTAGGCTGCCGCCAGCGAAGTCCTCATACTCGAGTTGAGACCTCTTCTGGCGACGAGATCCAAACTCAAGATCTTCTTGTCTTTTCGTCATGGTGAGGATGCAATAGTCAATCTGCGTGGGAAAATACAGCTTACTACCCCATCACTCCTGCAGTATTCTTCTAGGAAACAACTTACAATTGCGAAAACCTCGTGATCTCATCATAAGTTTGCAAATTGCTTGTCCGGTCACCTGACCGTAGTACGTGTGCGTTTTTTACTGAACAAGAGTGTCTCGTAGGTTATAATACGTAAATGTGACGTACAAGGTGCAGAAATATGAAGTCTCGTCAATACAAGAGCGTACTCATATATATCACTACTCACTGTCTTCACGGGCACACATATATCAAACAGTCTGCTGGCAATTCCACCTCTCGTCTGCTGAACGAGTGTCTTGTTTGTCTCTAATTCCGTGCTTGTTGTTGGTCCCATGCTCTCTGGAAAATGTTATAAATCACTACTGAGGATGTCTCTTCTGTCCTATCAGCTGGTGGTCGACTAGAAGCTACGAACTTCAACTGAATGTCAAAGAAGGGGTGTGCACATTAAACAGAAGAAATAACATAATCTCTGGATAACTCCTTCACTTTTTATATATCCTGTTAATATCCTTCTTGTTGCACCGCAAAGTCATCGTCCTGTGTTCCTGTCCGCTGTGTGTGTGTGTTGTGTGCCCGCTCGTCTGAGCAATGACGGAAAAACAGCTAACTGAACAAAGAACTGCTTTGTTGCACGCCAAGCAACGCAATGACACCTGCTGCTGCAGTATTAAAGATTTAAGCCGCCTTGACATTCTCGGTATAGAAAGATCACTGTGAGGAAAAGAGTTTGAATAATAATGGATGGGAACAATGCGCTGGGTGTGTCGTAGAACGTGTGATCGCCTCGGTGTTTTCTGACGATAGACTGACCCCCCTCACATTGGCGCACACTCTGACAGGCAGCACACACCATGCGACGCTATAAGACCACAACTGTGCTCGGATGCTCATATATTTAATGTCAAATACTGCCGGACACAAGAAGAGACAAGTCTGACGGTGCCGCCTCCCTACTCTACCACTTAACTACACTTTCCTGGACACACCTCTGCCATGCCAAATGCTCACCGACTCGCCCTAGTAAAGACTCAAACACATATGCCTCAAGTACTCCAAGCTACTTGTAAGTGCATCCCCAGACCCCATAAACCAACTTCAAGACCCCACTGTGGATCCCCATCCTCCCAATTGCTCCCGGACAAAAAGGCACCGGCAAAAAGGCCGTCGCCATGGAGAACGGACAAAAACACAGAACCTCCTCCAAGTACCCCTCACATGATAATATGACACACACACATCACACACACACACACACACACACACACACACAACACACACACACACACAACACACACACACACACACACACACACACACACACACACACACACACACACACACACACACACACACACACACACACACACACACACGTACGTGCCCTTGGCAGCGACCATGCACATGGAAACAAGACGACATTCTACAGTGTAGTGTGAACAAGTTCTGGAGGGGGATCAATAGTTTTTCCACATGAACGGAAAACAAAAGCAGATTTGATTCATCATGCACCACCAGGCAGGCCAGCCTGTACTCGCCTGGTCTGTACCGGTCCGGTACTCACCTGTACTTGAGGTCGTGGACGTAGTGGCTGCCCAGCCGCTCCTCGATGGCCCTCTTGGTGTCCTCCAGCAGGTTCTTGACGGCCGAGTCGCCCACGGCCAGCGCCACCACGCGGCCGTCGGGCAGCGAGCGCAGCAGCGCCGCGAGCCGCTGGCCGTCGGCGCGCGACTCGTGCGTGTCAAAGCGCTCCACCAGCAGCACGGCCGCCGTGTCCTGGTCCACCACACGTACGTTCAGCCCTCGGCTGAAGTTGCGCTGGAAGGCGTAGCCGCCCGTGGCGAGGCCCGAGGCTGGCACGCTGCGGCTCAGCAGGGACCAGGAGACGCGGTGGCGCCCGTGCAGCTCCAGGGTGCCACCCGCCTCCACGCCGATGAACTTGCGGCCCATGACAGCGGGAACCTCGGCGTGGCCGCCGGTGTCGCTGTCGTCCGAGCGGCCCAGGAGGGCGATGGCGGCGTGGGACCGGTAGCGGCACTTGGCCGCGCCGATGTGCATCGAGCCGCCATCTTGGATGAGGATGTGTCGCGTGCGTAGCGTGATGTTGCCGGAGCCGTCGGCGCTGTCGGCAAACACCACCTGACCTGGGGGATAGGAGCCACACAGAACAACAATGTTACAGGGAATACAGTCAACTGCTCTGCAATAGTACTCTTCAATATCATGTGCAATATTACTTCTTCAATACCATTGACAACTTTTCTATTGTAGTTAACTTTTTTTCTACAAAATGTATCTTACTTATATTGTTATTCTATTAGGTGCTGATGTTAGTATTTATGCCTGATACACTTTAAATGGATTATTCTATTGTTGTTATTCTTATGTTGTTATTGTTAACATCTGGCACAAGAATTTCCTTTGGGATTAAGTTAAGTTCTATCTTATCTTATCTGATATAACTGCACGCCACCGAATCTGCCCAATTATTTCCACATATATTGTAGGAAATCTGGTTCTACTTACTTGGAAATGGAAAAATGTATTTGGAAATGTATGTGTCACCCAGACCATTTTTAGTTTGCTTAGTTCAATATTTAGATATTTGATATTTGATAACTCCATGTCTCCAGGACCCAGTGTAAACACACGTCCCTGCTTCTCATGGCTGTTAGCTGTCTGTTATGAATAAACTAGACTTTTTAAATCATCAAAATCCTTACCCCCTGACTGGATGGTGATGGAATGTACAGTGGCCGATTCTTCCAGTCGCAAGCGGTGTCCACTTCTGAGGACGAAGGCCTTCTCTGGCTGGTGGCCGGGCTTCCAGCTGCTCAGCGACGGGTCGTGGTCGGGACAGTTCTCTGAGAAGACATCAAACCAGCGAGACATTAGAACCATGGCTACGAGGACTCACTCAGTATTAATGCAATGGGCCACCATACCAGGGTACTGGTATGGTGATTATCGCTGACAGACAGCGATAGAACTGATACCAAAACAACTGATTCTGATAAGATGCTCTTGATAATGGAAAGATTTAAATGGCCACTGTGATTTTTCTGCAATTAACAATGATAAACATGCTTTAGACTTTAAACTGAACCTTCATTCACCTGTGTATTACAACCTTGTTGCAAGACAAGTAATCGAGTTGAAACGCAGATAAAATATGGTAAGTAGGGGAGAAGTTATGCCGTTTGAACAGTTCTGATGATACAAAAAATCAAAACACTTTTGACAATGTTTTTTTAAACAAATGAACAATGAATAAGCAACGTATACCAGTTCAGATTACTAGCTGTTGTAAAATTAAGCATAGAAATTTGTAACCATCCCACCCACCACCACCAACATCCCCACCCACCACCTCCAACATCCCCAACCCCCACCCCTCGGAGGCGGGCACCCTACCGTCCAGCACGTCCCCGTCCATCAGGGTGAGGACGAGGATGAGCGTGAGGAAGAGCGCGCCGAAGGACACGCCGAAGCAGATGAAGGTGTTCCGCCGTCGTCGGAGGTTCTGGGCATGCTCCCGGCGCCGGCGGTCCTCCGACAGGTTGAAGGCGGCGGGTTGGTGGTGGTGGGGGCGTGGCTCGGGTGGCGGGGGAGGGCCGTGGGGCTTGGTGGGCAGGGGCGGCGGGGGCGGAGCCTTGGTGGGCGGCGGCGAGCGGACGGGCGCCACCCGGGCCAGCACGTAGCCCGGCGACCGCTGATGGTGGCCGTTGGGCGGAGCCACAAAGAGGGGTAAGCGGCCCGCTGCGTCGCCGGTCGGCATGGTAACACCGTCGTTACCTGGAGACGGGAGACAAGGGGGTAGCAATACATTAAGATCCACTTCTAGAAAGTGATGCTATGGATGACACTAGGATGAATAATTACTTAAAGGCATCCTATTACACCACCAGGTGTGAGCGTGATTAGTGATTCCAAGCAGTTTCAAAAACAGGAGTCATCTCCGGTTTTTGACATCACAAGTGGGAGTGTCCACCTCGATGTATGGTGGATAGATCAGCGTCCCAGTTGCTACAGTCCACTGGGAAGACTGGTAAGCTGATCTATCCAGCATACTTCTAGGTGGACACTCCCATGTGCAGGTTTTTGAAACCACTTGGAAAAGCTACATCTTATGTTGTTGTTATTTTTCAGCAACCTCTGGCACAAGAATTCCCTTCAGGATTCATAAAGTTTTATCTCATCTTAATCACGCTCACACTTGGTGGCATAATATGTCTCCTTTAAGTGAGAGAGAGCACCTTTTGTAATTGCTGTGAAACAGTTAAAAAGGGAAAAGGAGTCCATAAAATACCCGACATCAAAAGGTCTCGGGCAGGAAGTGTTAAGTGTCAAGAGGAACCAGGCAGACGCTAAACAAAGTCTCAGCAGCAGCAACTAAACAGCAGGGCAGGAGAAGCCAGGGGAGGAAAATGGGCTTCCCCAGCCAGTCAGCCAGCCAGCGAGCCAGCCAGCGTGTGTGTTCACCTCCAAGTTAACACAACCTTCTCAAGTGTCTCTCTCTCTCTCTCTCTCTCTCTCTCTCTATGTCTGTGGCCAAGGCCGTACGACCTCCTCAGCTGTCCCCGTCCGCCGCCGCCGTCATAATGAAGGCGGTGGCGGCGGCGGGGGTGAATAATGTCGTCTGTGAACATTCCGGAGGCTGACGGTTAACACCCCCGTAACAGATGGCCCCAATTACAGTAGGAGAGGCGGAAGCGGGGCCGACGATTCTGGGGCCGTCTACTCTGCTCTGCATCCCCCCCCCAAACCCCTCACCCACGCACCCTAGCATCTGCATTCACAGCTAACAGCACGTTTGGACTTTCGACTTTGTGGTACAGACAGGTACACATGATGATATATAGCCTAGTCCTGTCTTATCTTGTCCTGTCAGCTGTCATGTGGTGATTTCGTAATTACCTTTTCCTGAAGACATGAATCAGCCAAATGATGACATCTTTGTTGTCAGCTGATTCTGTCAGAGGCTTCAATCCAGACAGAATCCTGGCCGTATTCATTTATTTTTCTTCCTTGTAACATACTGGAGTGTGGCCAAGACTGCGAGCAGGTCCCACTGAGAGTCCAACATGTGAACACAACACTGGAAAGCAGGCAAGAGTTTCTTTCTCCCTCTGATGCACCACCATGACAACTCTCCAACACTTTTGGGAAAGTGTTGTTTCGTGAATTATGGCAACAGCAGGTGATTTAGTTCCACGCTGACACACGCCCCCCCCCTTTACCACCACGAGTCAACCACTCGATGCATCTTCCTACAACATGGCCAACATATCTCAATATGCTGTTGTGTGGTATGCCTTGTCAACAGCTTGTCACATAGCAAGACAGCATGGCATGCAAGAAAATGTGTTGTACTGCCTCCACCTCGACCGCAGAATTCACTGAGCAAGTAGATTAATGGAGTATTATCTCGTTTTGGCAACCACGTCTACAATATAGGCCACATTTTTTCAGAATGTACAAGTGTGGTGGATGGAGTCAGAGAAGCAATGTATGCATGCGATAAAAAAGTGCATATCTCACTCTCTCACTCTCACACACACACACACACTCTCTCACTCACACACACACCATTGTCTAGCCACTCCAATTAGTCAGATCTCATCCTGAGGGCTCAACAGTACAAGAGCTGTCTTTCTTTATCTCATAAACAGCAGGGGGTCATAAAGGAGAAGGACTGTGCATACGGGGGGATGAATCTATTGCAACAAGATGGCCATTCATAGAGCAGTGGCCTTACTACTACATACTGTCACATAGATTAAGCATTTAGCATTTCTCAAAGTAATGCGCACAATTATTGCCTTTGTATAGACTTAACGATATTTCCTTCAATTAATGCATTTTTCCAGTTCAATCACCCCACAAAACTTCAAAAAGACAACCTTTAAAAAGATCCATCGATGGCCCTTGAATGATATTGGTTTTAAAACTCCCACTTGTTATTAATAATCGCTATAGTACATGCATTGTATTCTTTGCATTGTAACAACAAACGTTGAAATAGATGAGCATCTGACAGCTCATAAACCATCCACATTCCAGATCATAAAAGTGTCCATGCGAATGATTTCAGACGTGCCCTCTTGGTCACCTACAACTGTGGGATCCCCCTCCCCTCTAAGCCTATCTCTGCACCCCAAATTAAGAATTAAATAATTAAGAATAAAATCAATGCATCAATAAGAGAAGATACAACTTTATTAATCCTGAAGGAAGTTATTGTGCCAGAGGTTGCTCAAAAACACCAACAACAATAAGCATAGCAATAGAATAATAAACAATAGAGTAATAAACAATAGAATAATAAAATAAAATAATCAATTTAAATGTAAATACTGGTATGTCCTGAAATGTGTTAGACATTAAATACATCTAGATGTAGATAAGACAAGATAAGATAAGATAAGATAGAACTTTATTGATCCCGAAGGAAATTCTCGTGCCAGAGGTTGCATAGCAATAGAATAAAACAATAGAGAAATAAATAGTAGAACAATAAAAAATAATAGAACAGATTTACAGATTTAGAAATTTACAGTAAGTATAAAAATATAGGTAGGATAAGATATATAGATGTTTATTAAAGTGTATCACACATAAATCAATACAAAATTGATACATTGTGATAAATAAATAGACATTAAGATATTAAGATATTAAAATCATGAATCATGTGGCCTACTTATGACCAGTGCAACTCTACAAAGTCCAAAAATAAATTATATACAAATATAGAATGGTTGGTATTAGGTATTGCTCACAGGATGGCATGGCATTCATCACACACACACACACACACACACACACACACACACACACACACACACACACACACACACACACACACACACACACACACACACACACACACAAAGCCTTACCTTTTCAGCAGACTTCTCAGGGTCGGTCCATTGGCTCCCCACTGGTACACACACACACACACACACACACACAGGTACACACACTGGTACACACCGGTACACACACACACTGGTACACACACACACTGGTCTCCTACTGTGACCGGGGCTCGAACCATCAACCTCTAGTCCTGTGTGGGGGGTCTGCTGCTGCTGCTGTGTCTTCTCCTTCTTAACGACCCCTTTATATCCTCCTCACATTGTGCTTTCTGCTGGTCAGGTCAGCCCACCACCACCACCAGTCCAGTCACACACACACACACACACACACACACTTACACACAACACAACACACGATACACACACACACACACGGAGAGTAGAGGCGAGAGAGAAGAAGGCGGAGGAGGCGTGGCTTACTGAGAGGAAGCCCGGAAGTGAGTCGCCCCGGAGTCCAGGACTGGAGGCGTGATTTCAGGACGGGGGGGAGGGGCTTAGCGTGTGCGACACACTGCCCCCTGCTGGCGCCGGTGAGAGGGAACAACACGCTTCTGGGGCCTCTTGCAACGAATAAGTTGTTTGTTTTATTATTATTTTATTATGTATTTTTAAATTTAGATATTTATATTTTATTAATTGTTATTTGTTTATTATTATTATTGTTATTATTATTATTGTTATTATTATTAGCATTATATTATTATTGTTATTATCAATATTATTATTATTCTCATTGTTATTATTATTATCATTATTATCATTATTATTACTACTACTATTTGAAATAGTAATATATAAAACGAATACCTGTAGACCCTTTTCACAGAAATCATCATGGTAGGATAAACACACTTATTATTATATTATATTATATTATTACCTTTCATGTGCAATATTTCTCATTTGCACTACTACTCCTAACTACTACTACTTCTCAATATCATTGCCAACTTGTTTGGCTGACTGAATATCTTTATAGATTTTTTTATTTTTCTTAGGCTTAGATTCACTGTAAATTTGTACATTTGTTATTTTATTTTGTATTATTCTACTGTTTATTTCTCTGTTGTTTTTATTCTATTGCTATGCAACCTCTGACAAAGTTTTATCTTATCTTATCTTATAACTTATGGGTCTGCTCTTTTTAACCCTTTTGTCGTGTTCGGGTCTGTGGGACCCGTTTCAATTTTCTGTGAAGAACATATAAAAGAACACATTTTCAATGAGTGCACACTGGACCCGAAGGGTAAAAGGGTCATAAAAGTGTGGAAATTGTAGGTGCTGTGTACCTTCACTCTGTCCTCCTACCTGGGTGTGTGTGTGTGTGTGTGTGTGTGTTTTGTCTTTCTGCTCGTGCTCTTCCCGCACAAGGTTGACACGTTGTTAGATTTCCAGAACAGTCTGCTCCCACTTTCCCGCACATTTTGGTTCCCGCAAGACAGAATGTATTCTATATTTTAGAATTAGAATAATAATAATATTATAATATTTTCTGTCCAGAGGGCCTTAGACATTTTTTTTGAAGAGAGAGAAGATTTGGAAGATGATGAAGAGGAAGAGGAGGGGTGGAGGGGTGGACAACATGGACAAGCTGGTGATTGGCTACAGCTGCGAAAACGAAAACCCTACGCTGGCCACTTGTGATATTTTTCAACATCATGGACATCTCAGCGTACAACGCTTCTGTCATCTGGATGGCGTTGAACCCAGACTGGAACAGAGGGAAGCTCCAGAGGAGACGGTACTTTCTCGAGGAGCTGGGCAAGGCATTGGTGAGACCTCAAATACAAAGAGGACGTGTGTGTGTGTGTGTGTGCAGGGACGTGCACAGACATTTGGAGGGGCTATTGCTCTAACCTAGAAAAAGGGCACCCCCGCGCCCCCCCTCGCTACAACCTGCAAATCCACCCCCACCCCACATCGAAACCCCACACGAAATCACAAATCAATTGTCAAATTGTAAATTGTTTTACATTTTAAAGATTAATGATATTACAAAAACTTCACTGTCAGTGCAAGTCAATACATCATTGCAGATATAAACTCTTTGAACTCAGGTGATTGAGAGTTGATATTGCTATTGAATACAATACATCATGTAGTGGAAATTCAAAACTAGATTTTGCTAATTCAAGTCATTGGAAATTGTGTATACTTCATTCACTGTGTTATCCAAAACTAAGTAGGGCCTATTTGATTGTATTTATATCTCATATCAATGAATACCACAAAATATCTGGATTACAACAATATCTTTAATAACATAAAGACAGTACAGTGCTATCATTCTTTTCAATCACAAACAACAAACAAACAAAATCTGCACTGTTCTGGGCATTAACGTTTGGGTTTGGCTCAGGTTCAGTTCAGGTACAGTTCAACATGTTACAGGAGAAGCCTCCTGTTGGGGACCATTTCAATGAAAATGTTCAGGACTTCATTGTTATCAGTAGGCACCTCTCTTTCTATAGCCAGTAGGAGGAGATCAGACAGACGCTCTTGACCACATAGATTTCTCAGCCTTGTTTTGACCAGTTTCAGCTTTGAAAAACAGCGTTCAACAGTTGCTGTTGAGACAGGCAGAGTGGCATATGTTTTGATGAGCTTAAACAGTGTGGGAAATACAGTATGAGCATCAAATTCTTTAAATGCATCCAGCATCGCCTTGTCCTCTTTGGACATTTGTGTGTTGCATGAAAGACTCTCAGCTCTGTTTGGAGATGGGTCTCCTCCCCCTGGAAGCCATAGAATTCACACAGTGAATGCACAGTGTCGAGACCATGGTCAATGTTCTTCCACTGAGCCGGGTCAGTGAGACTGTGCAGTGACATAATGATGTTACAATCACGGGTTTGTCCTTCACCTCTGAACCTCCTCTCTAGCTCCTGCCTCAATGTGTCCAGGAAGGTGAAGTACAGCTTTCCCCTGTAGTACTCCTCCAGTGTCTGGACATGGTGGTCCTCGGTTGCCGAGGTGGAGCTGTACTTGAATTTTCCGGGGACTTTCCGGCATCTTCCTTGGCCTGGAATCTGTTGTCTGTTGGAATGTCAATGTCCAGTGTCTCTGCTGCTGTTGTGGCTTTCTGGAAAATCTCTGTGAATTGGTCATCAGTCCTCAGCTTCTTCACTCGCCTCAGGACACCATCAACAACAGTGTATGCAGCTGCCAAGTCTAGGTATTTCTGTTGGAGAGTGTTGGAAGCAATTGATGTTTCCAGGAAAACTGGTGTTGTGATCTCCAAACAGAGGAGGAATTCAAAATGTATGCAGCGTAACAGGATTTTTGCATCTCCTGCAGCCAGATCAGGTGGCTCACACTTCCTCAGATCCTTTTGATTGTCTTCAAGGCATTTTCCCTGCAGGTCCAGCAGGTGTCTGAGAGCTTCTGTAGCTCAAGGGGGCGCTGACCTGGCTTGACAGCTTTCTGTGTCTCCATGAATGCTGCATGACGCTTTGTGGAGTTGGCAATGAAGGTGTAAAGTTTTTCAACCACTGTGAAAAAACCTACAAAATGTATGCTTGACTTTGCACTCTCCACTAAGACCAAGTTCAAGCAATGTGCATGGCAATGTACATACAGTGCCTTTCCATTCTGCCTTTGTATTCTGGACTGAGCCCTTTGTAAGGCTTTGTAAGGCCCGTCATATCCCTGTCCACGGATGTCTTCTACTTTGAGCTGATTCCCCTCCAGTAGCTTCATTACCAAGGTTTCAAGCGCTTCACCGGTTGTTGACTGGACATCACAGAGCTGAAGAAAGCGCTCCTTAATGGTCATGTCATGCACATAACGAACAACAAATGACGCCTGCTCAATGTGCGACACATCAGTGGTTTCGTCCAGCATGATGGAGAATATTGATAATACTGAGTAATAAATAAATACTCTAATTAGGTCATTCTGTGTTCTATTGGAAAGGAGAGACACTTGGGGTTTTTGATTTGATGCTTGCTTTTCCTTGATTACATCAAGATGAAGCTTAAGGATATCATATTGGGCTAGCACATCCACCAGATGTCCACCAGATGCAGGAAATTCCTCTGTTTGAACTTAGCAAGTTTTCATCTCTACCCCTGAACGCCAAGCCTTGTCTTGCTAGGTACACTGTGATCTTGATTAATCGAAAGATGGTCTCTCTGTTCTTCTGCCTCTCCCTTTCTTTCGCTGCTTGCATTTGAGAATCTGCCACTGCAAAAGCCATGTCCAATGGCTTTCTTTTAAATGAATTCCACCTGGTCATGCCAATCATGTGTGATTCACTGCAGCAGTGCTCCTTCATTCTGACTCTGGCCTGCCTCCACATGTTTACCCCCCCAGACTTCCATGATGCAGACATACTCTTGTACTTTTCGTCATTAAGAAAAATGCGGCAGCTGAAGCAGTACATGGCATCATTCTGTGGAGAATACTCCAACCAGGAGTTTTCATCATACCAGTGGCCCTGAAAAGACCGTCCATCTTGATTCTTTTGGGAACAGGACAAGAGGACGACAGGGTCCAACTGAATTAGAGAATTTGACAAAGGCCTCATTGTACTTGATATGGTTCTTCTGAACATGGGCTGGATCAGTGGGGTTTGGTAACTGGAGCAAAAAAGCTTTTGCCCTCGTGGACTCTGATGTTGCTGCCTCGTTCTCCATCTCTTCCCCCTCAATCTCCATATCCTCCCTTGCTGTCTCTTTGTCCTCAATTCTTGCATCCTGTCCTCAAATTCTGATTCTTCATTCTCTGAGTCTGCCCTGTTCTGGGCAGGCTCACCATCTATCAAATGCAATTAATTAAATGTTAAATTAAGAATACTATTGTCCATCTATCTTTCTCTTTATCGCACTCTTACTGACATGGCCCTTTTATAGTAACTCTCTAACACTCTGCTTACCACCCTCACTATGTACCTGTCTGATGCGTTCTGTGATGCTCTGCATGCTCTCCCTCACTCTCTGGTCTGGAGCCTTGTGGTTGGGCCTCATCTTAAATAGAATGATTAGAATCCGAATTAAGTAACTTATACTGTACTTTTCACTGCTAAAAAATGCACTAAGACAACTGCACGCTCTAGTGCAGCCAGTTGAATTTTCATGGACTGTGGCTCAATGATTCTGGTGAAGCCCAAAAAACAGGATGATATTTGGTTATTTTCATTCTATATGTTTTAGGTAGACTGTCGTCCAAGCCTGCCCTAGTACGTTAGGGGAGACTGCAGGCGCTGCATCTCATTTTCTTCACTGGAATTGTTTTCTCTTCATTGCACGGGAACTTCAATCATGTTTTTCTCCTCTTGGAAGGGCATCTAAGAGGGCACTTCATAAACAGCACCCCTTTCCATTGGAAGTGCGCCCATAGGGAAGGTCAAGTTTACACCATTGTAAAAGCACCTATATAGGATATACACTGTCATGTAGTGGCAGCATAGAGGGCACTTTATACGGCACCATTTACCTTTGGAAGGGCACCCATAGGGAATGTGTGTGGACCCAAGATGGACAGGAAGACACAATATACATGCATCAAGTGCAAGAAATATATATGCAACACACACACAGTAAAAATCTGCCCCTCATGTGTTGTATAGGCTGGCATGAATAGGCTGTGTTCAATGGGGCTGATGTGTTGTGTATCATGACATGAATGTGTTCAATTTCAAATTGTTCAAAGAAATAAACATATTTGTTCAAGATAAACATATTTATCACAAAAAACGATATTGATAAATGTGATCTAACAGAGGTAAATGGCAAATATTAACCATATATGCTGTCTATATTGCTTGTAATTGAGATACAGTAAACATCTGTTCAGTATTTTTTACATAAATTGTTATGGCTGTATTGATTTAAAAACCCATTAATGCGGTGGGTCCACCAGACCCGCGAACATTGGCTGAGTAACAAAAGCATGACCTGAACAAAAGGGTTAAGTCAAGTGTTTCAAGAGAAGCAGTTTCGATAAGCCAACACAGAACAGGTTGCAATTTCAATAACATTGATCTCCCAAGTTCCTAAGAGTTCCTAATCATGTACAGTATGTATCTTGAGAAGTATTAGGTATTGCCAAATTTTATATAAGGTATTACCACACTCGGAGCTAGAACACGTTTAGCTCATGTGCCAATTTTCAAAACTAAATAAAAAAAACTAAACTAACATTTCTAAACTAAATCAAATCCCTCATGGTCTCGTCTGGGCATGGCCACAAAGACATGTGCAGACAATACATGTTTAATCTATTAATCAGCCGGGTCTGTGCAGCTCGGGGAAACAAAGGAACGCTCTCCATCCTCATTACACGAGGATAAGTCTCTGTTTCTTCTGGAGAGCTCTCTGTTCTGCTTGTACAAGAGCGACTATTGTACTGTCATTATAAACCCGTCTCAACACAATCCCCACATCGACGAGACCCCGCCGTTGCCGGGGGTAATTCGTAATGGCGCCACACCACAAGGGTCGACACCGTCATGATAGGCCAAGAGAATGTTAGACGATGATGGTCACGGTCGTACTCGTACCGAATGATGGATGCCAGGTTTCTCTAAGGATGGAGAATCAGTTTGTGACACACTGAAATGTCCCTTTTCAATGAATGACATTTAGGCCCGACCTCATAGACATTTTATGGAGAAGCCCCCTGTAGTGCATTCAGAATGGCACTTCTGCTCTTATGTCAGCTATTATGTAGGCAACCGAGCAATTATAAACTTGTTCTATTAACCTTGCAATTAAAACCTTGCTGTATTCTTATCTTCATGTACCACAGTGATATATTGCTGTCTCTTTCTACAAATGTACTCTTTGTAAGTCAGCGCCTGCCAAATGCCCTAAATGTAAAATGTGAATGTAAAATGTAGTGGAGTTCTACCCTCCTATCCACCCACATCTCCCCAAACCCCCTCCTGGTGAAAACCAATAGAAACTCAAGACATCAGGATACCATATTTAATTTCCATAGTCATGTTAGTATTGTAATTAAGAATAATGTCATTACATGGAAGTTACTTCTTGAAATGAAAAAGTTATCAAACAAAATAAACATAAAAAAACAAAAACGGGGAGTCAATTATTATCTTTTTTTTGTCATAATCAAGGATTACGTCTTTGATTAGCGACACCAACTATAGTGGGTTAAAAGAAATAAAAAAAGTCAAATAAACGTAATGTCCAGTACAAATATTATTTACAAATTGAACATTGGAAAAAAGACTACGAAATAAAGCGACATTGCGTCCCCTAAAAAGTTATACATATACTGTATATTTATATATATATATAAGAAGATTTATATAGATCATTTTTAACATGTTATTACCTCACAAACTATAACCAATCCTTACAGAGAGTCATGTCGTTGTGCGGTCCTCATAACCTAGAATAATTAATAATCATATCAGACCTGAATGTTTACAATAGCACCCATGGACTTATTGGCTATTCACTACTGAACAGAAGTTGACACCCCCTCCTCTGTATCTCTGAACACACGTATACACACACACACACACACACACACACACACACACACACACACACACACACACACACACATGCACACACACAGACCTGGCCCTGGTGTTGGAATATGTTTGAAATAAAAAATAAATAACAAAAACAGTCTGTTCCGTGTGGTCTGTGTTCTTTACGAGGTCCAGTTGTAAAGTACAGGGTGAATGATGTTACGAGGCATGCAGACACACACACACACACACACACATATCGTATTCTCCATACGCGCTTCAGGGCTTCTGATCAGAACCTCAGCATGTTGGATCAGAACTCGAAGGTCTGCGGCTTCTGTTATCCTTGGCCTCAGGTCAGCATTAAAAGAACATTTTTAACATGACACACGACAATCATGGGTCCAATAATTACCATGCAGAGACACCCAGAAGTTTAAGACAAGGAATGTTTGTGCAAAAAGAAAAAACATACAAACATACAAACGTACGAACAACAACAACAACAACAAATGTAACTGCATTTGAGCACACATTGGACCCAATTCCAAAAGTGATTAAATGAAACATTTCTGAATGTGTTCCAACTGTTTTAGGGATTTGTGACCATTTCTAAAAGAAAGAAAAAATAGACATGATTGAAAAACTGCTATTTCTGCCCATTGCCTTTGACATTGAAAATAACTGAATCTATGCTATGCTATCATGCTATGACTATGCTATCATGCTATGGCTCAGCTTCATGGGTCCGAGTGGCCCAAGCGCGAACCAGTCCTGAACATCAGCAGTGGTTTGAGACTAGATTGACTGATTGAAAATTGCACACACGAGTTTGAACAGTTACTTTGAAATTTGAAACAAAAATAAAACTCTGAAACATAATAATAATAATTTCATGAAGCAAAACATCGTGGCGTTGTTCAACTTGTGGAAGAAGGAAAGCGAGGCTAGTTAGTAGGCCTCCACTTTTGGATCGCCAAACCAAATGCATAAAAACTATGCTGAGTTATGCCAGCTACTATAGCGAGCATGCGTCCATCCACACACACAAGTTTAAGAGTTTATTGTTGTATTTTTAAAAGAGCAAAAAAATAATAATTTGAACGCAAGAGATTCTCATAGTTAATGGACCTCTGGAGATGTTTCTGCAGCTCAAGTTTGTGCAAAAGTCCACATCTTGTGTGGCCCTGCGCAAAGTCTCTGCAACGCACTAAACATTTGGCAACACTGGCACGACTAACATTTCTGCTTTTCCTTCCATGTATGGTTCTCGCTCACATTTGATACGTGCAAATATTTTAAACATTACAAATTATAAACAAAAAAAAAACTATGACGACTGCAATGGGTCAGATCACATCCGGCCAAACTTGGACAGCAGTTGGAGGTCATTTAGGTTCTATAGTGATCTAGTCTGACAAGGCTGAACCAGGAACCGCCTCGGAAAAAACTCCGGAATCCACTAAGACTTGGCGGAGGTTAGCAGGGCGGGAAAGGAACGGGGACGAAGGCAGCAAACAAACAAAAAAAACACCCTAATGGGACTGCAAATATGAGCCCTAGGCCGACACACTCAGGCGTTCTCCAGCAAGGTTCTTCGCGCCAAGTTCTTCTGAGCGTTGTCCTCATTACTCCGAGTGCATATACAGTGTATACCAAGTCACGGAATGGTTCTTAAAAGTCTCACAGTTGCAGCAGGTGGAGCGAACACGAACCCTCGGATGGAGAGGGTGGGGGGGTAGAGGTGGGGTTGGGGGGGGTTGGTGGGCGGAGGTCACGTCGGGGTTTCCGGGGGGGGGGGGAGAGTGGAGGCGGAACGGAGGGACAAGGTCTGATGGGAAGCACATCTAAGTGATTCGTCGTCGCTCGCTGCTCCATTTCCTTCTGGCTTGGAGTGAAGTCGAAAATAAACAAACCAAAACGGGTTTTCCATTATCCTCCATTATCCTCTGAACCGAAGCCTCTTCTGAAGCATAACGCATCATCTCCAGACATCTCTCTCTCTCTCTCTCTCTCTCTCTCTCTTCCTCTTCCGCCGTCAACACTCCCCCCTCCTCCCTCCTCCCTCCTCCCTCCTTCTCCTCCCCTCCACCCAGACCTCCCGGGACCAAGGGGGCGGCGTGGGGGGGGGAAGAGGGGGCGGGGCTGCTAGAGGTCGACCAGCTCGTGGGCCACGGACAGCTTGAGGCGCTCCAGGTGCCGGCCGTAGAGCTCCGCGTCGTTGTGCCCCGCCCCCTCCACCCAGACATCCCGGGCGGGACCAAAGGGGCAGGGCGGGGGGCGGTGGGCGGAGGGTGGAGGGGGGGGGCGTGGGGGCGGGGCTTCTAGAGGTTGACCAGCTCGTGCGCCACGAACTGCTTGAGGCGCTCCAGGTACTGGCCGTAGAGCTCCACGTCGTTGTGCCCCGCCCCCTCCACCCACAGGGGCTCCACGGGCCGCTGGCAGCGCTCGTACAGCGCCAGGCCGTGCGAGAAGTCGATCACCTCGTCCTCCGTGCCGTGGATCACCAGCACCGGCGACGTCACCTTGGAGATTTTGTCGATGCTGCCGGGGGAGAGGGAGGGGGGAGGGGTCAAAGGGCAGGAGGATATTGTGGACTGGTGAGAAAAAGACATTTTCTCACTTTTTTTCATGTTCTCTACTCACTCCACACACACACACAAACGGACACACACACACACACACTACACACCACACACACACACACACACACACACACACGACACACGTGCACACACACACCCACACCCACCGACACACACACACATTTACATTTATATTTATATTTAGGGCATTTGGCAGATGCTATTTTCCAAAGCGACTTACAATACACACATACACATACACATGCACACACACACAAACACAAACACACAGCCACGCATTCACCCACACCCACACGAATAGATGGGAATTAGGGATGGACAATCCACAAGCAATGGATTGTTTGTGGCCACCAGGGGGCGTGAGTGAGTACATTAGATGTGGGCAGTGCAGTGTCACAGATGCAAAAAACACTCCATGCTGTTTATTTAATCTGTTTATTCAAAGGGCTCCCATTATAATACCACCAGGTGTGAGTGTGATTAGCCATTGCAAGCCGTTTCAGTTTCAGTCTGTCTCCAGCTGAACAATAGGCAGATCTATCTATAATACATCTGGGTGGACACTCCCAGCCACTTGTGATGTCATAAGCCGATGATTCTGAAACAGCTTGCAATGGCTCATCATCATACTCACACCTGACCTGGTGATATAATAGGAGCCCTTTAAGAACGCGTGCTTGAATCATCCATGTACGCATATGTTATGAATGCAATGTATGCATGCTTGATGACAAATATCATCAGTTCCAACACAAGATTTTAAAAGAGACAGATTATACCACAGATTATACCACCTACCACTTGACATCACAAGTGGGAGTGTCCACCCAGATGTAGAGTAGATAGATCAGCCTACCAGTTGCTACAGTCCACTGGGTAGGCTGGTAGGCTGATCTATCCAGCACGTCGTCTATCCAGCACGTCGGTGGACACTCTCACTTGTGATGTCACGTGGGGCCATTCCAACCAGTTTTTGAAACCGCTTGGAATGGCTAATCACGTTCACACCTGGTGATATAATAGCCAGAGCCTACAGCGGACCGTGCGGGCCACTGGCAGGCAGGCGGGTGGCAGGCGTGGTCCAACTTACTTGGGGAAGGCGTCGAAGCAGTAGGTCTTCTTGGTGTCGGGGAAGGCCACCCGCATGCCGGAGGTGAGCGGAGAGTGGAGCACGACGGCGGCGCTCTCATAGCGCGCTGCCAGGTCCACAGTGGGCACCGTGCCGATGCTCTGGCCGTACACGATCACGTTCTCTGGGCGGATGCCGTACCTGGGGGGCCACGCAGACAGAGACACCGGTCACGACGACAGCGCCGGCATTTCATTGGACAACATGAAGTGTTTTGTTGAGTCATTTCGGTGTCACTTCCCAAGCATTAGTCTGTTTGTACGTCTTGGCATTATTAACAGTACTTAGCATTGTTTAGCATATTGTATGCTCTTAGATGTTCGTAATGCACTCAGAATGGCACTTTGCTCTTATCCCAGCTATTAGCTGGTGATGAGCTCGTCGCTCACCAGCTTCCGCAAGAGACCAAGAGACCAGACCAACAGACCAAGACCCACCTGTTCAGAGTTCACCTGGTCTCTGCATAACCCCCCCACCCGCCTTCCCTCTTCTAACCCGAGCACTAACTTGCGTGTTTGTAGGTGTAGCACTGTGTAGGTGTAGCACTGTGTAGGTGTACCATTGTTTAGCATATTGTATGTTCTTAGATGTTGGTAATGCATCAGAATGGCACATCTGCTCTTATCCCAGCTATTATGCAGGCAACCTAGCATTTATGAAACTCGTTCTATTAACCTTGTAACTATGAATGCTTGAAACCTGCTCTATACTTATCTTTATGCACCACAGCGATATATTGCTGTCTCTTTCAACAAATATACTTTGTTGCTTTGGATAAAAGCGTCAAATGCCAAATGCCCAAAATGTAAAGGTAAATGCCAGCTGGGAAGTTAACTCGTTTCCGCCTTGGCGCCTCAGTGTTACACACACACACACACACACACATACACTCACATACACACACATACACACACACACACACACATACACTCACATACACACACACCCAAGACACACTTGTTCAGAGTTCACCTGGATGCTGCATATCTTCTTATATGTTCCTACGTCCCGGCACTTAAAAATAGTACATGGCATCGCGTAGCTTTCTTGCTGTTCACCAGCAAAGGAGATTATGAGATTAAACTTGTTCTATTCAAATCTTACTGTACCATCAGGGATATATTGTTCTTCCACATTCTTCCAACAAATGTACTACTTGTAAGTTGCTTTGGACCAAAGCGTCTGCTAAATGCCCTACATGTCAATGTAAATGTGAATGTATATTCTGTGAGTTCATTTCGGAACACCCCAGGCTGTGTGGCAGACGGAAGGAATTGGGTTGTGTGCTGTGAGTCTAAAACTACCAAACAGTATTTATTGAGACTTGACTGCCCACAGGGACTACAGTGGAGGGTTGGGCAATATGACTTCAAATCAATATCACCACTATTTCAAACTTTTAACTCGATTCATGAACGATTATTTTATTTCATATTTTTAGATGTTTTCTGACAACATCTATACTGCAAATATTAAAGCTGGGATATAAGTGCATATCTTGTGATTTTAAAAGTAATGTAAGGAGATACAGAGATTAACTATTTAAGGCTATTTATCGAATATTTGGTAGAGTTGAAATGATCCAAATTCACCGGCATGAGCAGGATCAAGGTCGGTGAGAGGTTTTAAAATGTCGGAATGTTTCCACTCCACACATTTCCGGTGATTTGCCCGGCCCCGCTCCAGTGATTGATTTTCCATGCGCTGCTCCATAGGCAAATACACTACAGTGGGCCAAGTCACGAGCCTGTTGCTACAATGCTACGCAACGCTGCGGTGACTCAACGTCCATGTGTTGTATGAATCACTATTGTGTGTGGACACCTGTTGGCTTCCTTGTTGTTGTCGTTGTTGTTGGGAGAGCAATAAAGAGATAAATAGACATGACTTACGGACTGTAACTGCTGGGAATGTTTTAACTTGTCACGTTTTACTTTTACCTATTTTTACTTTTACACTTTTTACTTTAGGTGCTATATTACTAATTGTGTAGAGTTGTTTGCTGAATGGGGAGTAAGCATTCCGTTGTACTTGTTACATATGGCAATAAATAAATCATGAATCTCTTGAATCTTATACAAAGGAAAGGAGAGAGGGAGGGAGGGAGGGAGGGAGGGAGAGAGGAAGGGAGGGAACAAGGAAGGGGGCATACCATGGCTGATTAAGGAAACCTTGACCTACCTACCCTCTCTGAACCGAGCAGAGTCAGCTGACTCAGTCACAGAACGCTGACATAATAGTTACCTCCCCAACACCGTGTCTGCCCTACAGCCTGTGTCTGTCCACACCAACACATAAAACATGAACTGTAAATAAGAGATGTTGGTGACGGAAACGAAACAGAAAAAACAGCAACAATGAAAATGCCGACGTTAGGAGGCCTCGGTAGTTTAGGGGAGTATCTTTGGTGTCGGCATGGAATTGGAATTTGATTGCCGAGCAACTTCGGGTCACATGAGCGACACCACATGACGAGGATGAGGATGAGGCTGCTTAGTGCTGCTGCTGCTGCTGCTGCTTACGATTTCACTATCTCAAAACAGGAAGCACTTTTTTGTTGCACCCAAATGGTACTCAAGAACACCAAGAAATGCAGGGTTCATTCCCAGGCACACCACAAAATAGGCCCAGTTCTGGAAGTGAAAGTGACATAAAAATTACATGCGTTATCCAAAAGATAAAATCACACTCCGTTATCGTGTCAGTTTGTTTGAGATCATATGGGCCACTTCAGCTGGCACCCAAAGCAGTGCAGTTCTGTTCTGTTGTGTGGCCGTGGACACATACGGGTGACAATACAGGACAGGCCAGGGCATGGAGGGACACATCCAGCACGAGCTGCACGACACACAACAGAGCTCCAGCGGAGACAGAGTGTAAGACACAAGGCTATGCATGCGGAGGCGGAGGCAGAGCTGGGCTTGTTGCGTCCCGTGGTTCTCCACTCCACAGCTTCTAAAAGATCACTCTGTTCCTCTGTAACCTATAAACGATGGACCTCAGGGCCAGAGTGTGTGTGTGTGTTTTATTTTTATTTTTTTGGTATACAGAAGCATAAGATAAGATAAGATAAGATAAGATAAAACTTTATTAATCCCGAAGGAAATTCTTGTGCCAGAGGTTGCATAGCAATAGAATAATAAACAATAGAGTAATAAAAATAGAATAAACTCATGGCATTCTCTTCTCTCTTGCCATGTGTCTGTTTGTCAGGGACATTGCGCCAGATTAAATTTCCCCTTGAACACAGTTGGCCCACGCAACCTCGATCAACACACTCACACTTCCACACACACCTTTCGCAAGGTGGCAGTGCTTGCACTGCTGCCTCACAGCAAGAAGGTCCTGGGATCGATTCCCGCCTGGGGTGCTGTTGACTGTGGGGTGCCCAGGTGGGTGATCTCCCGGCCTTTCTGTGTGGAGTTTGCATGTTCTCCCCGTGCTCCGCGGGGTCTCCTTCCACAGTAAGAACCCCAATTAAAAACGTGAAGAATCTCCTGTCCTGTCCCTGACCAAAACGTGGACGCAAGACCTGGAGCTGTTGGTCCCCGGGCGCCGACGTAAAGGGCTGCCCACTGCTCCTGGCTGCCCATGGAGGGGCAGCATAATACAGGATGGGTCAAATGCAGAGACTAATTTCCGCGGGCCACCCTCCCTGCATGTGTGTGTGTTTGGTGGTCACCACTTCCTGCATGCTGTGTTTGTGACCATAAAGTGTGGATTAATAAAGTGATTGTGGTGGAAATCTGTTAACTAATAAAAACAACTCCGTCACCAGTGGATTTTAGACCAGTATAATAGACAAACATTTATTAAGTGTCAAATACATACAATCAGCGCTGATGGGTTATTCTCTGACAGACACACTAACAGTGGAGTCTGAGAGCGAAATAGCCAGAGAAAGACAACTGTTTGTGAGTCTTATAGTCATTTCCCCACCCAAACATGGCAGGCTGTACAAGATAATCTACAAGGCCAACTGAAAAAGCTCTCTCTCTCTCTCTCGGACCGTTCCCACAACATCAACCAGGTGTCAACAAGACAAAGGGGCATAGAGACTTGGGCCATAGAGACTTCAATGTTTCCTTCTACTATCAGGGCACGGTGCGATCACTTCATGGCAACACATTAATGTGTCCTTGAAAGCAGATGGTTATTAGTGAAGTGAAACTTATATGCATTCATAATACGTGACTATACTTATGTATGTAATTTTCCATTACAGTGATCTTCTTCTTCTTCTTCTTCAATGCTTGTTGGTAAACAAGCCCCACCCCACCTAAATTGGACTTATTATCTAAGGCACATTATAAAATAATCCCCTGATGGGAGTTATCTCACACTTACCGGTATCTTATCCAGTCTATGGACCTATCAGGCCATGCAAGGCTGGCCCATCCCAGTAATACAACCAGGATGGGTTCGCTACTATATGACGGCCAGGGAATGTTGACATGAACCGGCCCGATGGCTTAAGTGCTGGGAGTGTCTGCCGGGGGAACACGCAGGCTGCGCAAGATACACAGACAACAAGTATGGGCACTTTGAGATATTAATCCCCGTCAAGGCAATCACACCATGATCCATCATGACTCCTTGCCTGGGCTACATGATGACTGACTCTATAAACACAGCAGCAACCAGTAGCCTTTGCTACGCAGATCCAACAATGGCTGCCTGACTGTTAGCATGCCAGTTGAAACGTCTCTCTGGGGCGGATGGATCGGAGTGGTGGGGTTCCTCTCTGGCACATGCATGCACCACCACGAGGAGCGTTATAAAGGCCATTGTGACCGGCCACAATCTACACCCCCCCATCCCAAACAGACACTGGATGTCGGATCTTGAATAGCCTGCCGTGGCTAAACGTGGTTTTCAGCTTCAGCCAACTTCGACACCCACCACCCCTTCCAAACCACCACCCTCCACCCCTGCTTCCTAAGCCAACAGCAATTTGCTCCCCTGACACAAATGCAATCCATTATGCATCACATACCCCCCCCTCCAGTCCATTCTCTGTGGGCTGGGCCTGCCCGTCTGTATCCCTGTGAAAAGGCACAGTGTGACACGGTGGCAGGACTCTAAGCAAGGAGAACGAATCTCACAATGCATTCTTGGGTTCATTCGGTACTACCGCCTACATTCCACTAAAGTCCTTCCATTTAAGTCAAAGTATTCGTTTATTCACTAAAGACCTACGCTTTAAAAGCGAGCTATATACAGGAGGCCGCGTTGTTTCCCCTGTGATTTCTAATGCGCAGAGTGGGAACAAAAAATATATTGTGTATTATTATACGAGGAAGTATCTCATTTTTCCCACCATTAGGGTCCCTTGTGGGGTCACATGTGTATCCAGCAGCTAACTATAGACCAGCACCTGTTCTCAGGAGGAAGTCAACATACGGCTACACACACACACAGCTTGGCTATTGTTTCTTCATGAAGTCGATCTACAAATTAGTCATACCTAACTACAGACTCCTCCCCCCTCCTCTCTCTCTCTCTCTCTCTCTCTCTCTCTCTCTCTCTCTCTCTCCTCTCCTCTCCTCTCTCTTCCTCCTTCTCCCTTCCCCCCTCAGTGCTGGCCAGGTGAAGAGGTTACACTGCAATCGCAAAGGCTGCCAAGACAGAGAGAGACTTTTAGATTAGCACTTGAAGGAGCCAGTTATCTAGGCAAGTGATTGGTGCGGTTGTGTGTGTCGTGTGTGCGTGTGTGTGTGTGTTGCGTGCGAGTGTATGCGACTGTGCGTGGCGTGTGTGTGTCCACCATTTTCTACCTACATCATCGTCATCATTTGAATCTTGACCAATAGACAATAGGCAATAGACTTGTGGAGTCGACGGTACGGTATGGACAAGCCACTACCTGGAAGCTGATTGGCTATCGGTTGCTAGGCTACAGGCCATTATATTATTGGACCTGCTGGCTGTGTCCAGGGGGAGGGAAAATTATAGTGCTGCTCTTCTGTTAGCTGGGAGGGGGGGGGGGGATGGGGATGGGGATGCGCGCGCACACACACACACACACACACACACACACACACAGTAAGTGTTAGATGCTCACACACGGGGAGACACTCATGTTCTCTCATGTTGGGTGTCGGCTCTATAACATAAAAATAACAAAATAACAGAGGCTCCTTCTGTTCCCCCAGACTGCCTCTTCATGTGGTCGTAGGGACGAGCAGATGGAGTGTGCGCACACACAAACAAACACACACACACAGTGACACACAAACAAACACACACACACACAGCGACACACAAACACGTCCAATGCACAGCACGTCAGCGTTCCTACGGAGCCCTCGTGTGTGACCTGTGCTGCTGACTCACAACAAGCTGACCTGCTTGACGATACAGGTAGCAGGGAGTGCCCGGTGCGGGTTTTCCCTGTGTAAACACGGGTGTGTGTGTGTGTGTGTGTGTGTATGCGTGTGTGTGTGTGTGTGCGTGCGTGCTAGCCCTTGCCAACAGTGCGTGAACAACACCAACCGCAGGCACGCCTGTGGGCATTCATCACATCACCCAGAGCTGCTAGCTACAGTTACTATGATACAACAGAGCAGGCCCAGTGAATGATGTACGGTACTACAGAGGAAGGTGAGGAGACAGAGGCGGCCCCCCCCCTCTCGTCTTGTCTCGTGTTTCCCCCCCCCGATCAAATATCAAAGTCGGAGCCGATCGGCTGAAGTGGAGCCAGGCAGACAAGCAGCCGTTTGATGTGATAAACACGGTGGATCCACGGTAGTCAGAGCACCGGGGCTGGCTTAGCAGCAGACGAGACCGTGCTCCCGCCGGCTTCACGCGGCAGGTCAGAAGTCGTCAGGGGAGAAACATCAGACTGAGGCGGCGGTGGCAGGCAACGGTTTAAACTTTAAAGTGAAGCAACACCAAGGGGGATTTTTCTTTTTCGGCGAATAACTTGGCACGAGAATACAGAAACTTGTGTCCATCTTGTTTCAGGCTCGCTGCAGGGCATACGTACGAAAGGCGACAGACATGCCTAAAGATCAATGCATCAGACATCCGGCTTTACGTCTTCTGAACAGTGCTGGGATACGGCCACCGGCGCTATATGGTTCTGCTATGTGCGTAAATGACACAGGTCATGGGGGTTAATTTGAGACACTGCAGCTCTTATTTCGTAAGTAAAGTAGCCACATGAAACTGAATTAGCAGAACTGAAATTAACTCAATGGACCCAGACTGCACTGTAGATTTGACTGTTGGGCCTTTGCTTTGTAATTCAAAAGAAACTTGGAATAGCAACATCGATTTAGACATTATAGTAAGAAAGGTTTGACAAGCAACCTTTTATTCTGGACACATGTTTGAGAAGATCCATTAAGCAATTCTAGCCGAGAAGGACAAAGAACTAAATCGGTCCTTTCTGCCAAACTTACAGCTGATGTGGAGCCATTGATAAAACCCACTTGTGGAGTATGTGTGTGTGTATGTGGTTGAAGGCTGGTTTGAGCAGCCTCACCTGTCCGGTGAGGTTGATTAGATCACCTACCAAACACACAGGATGAACCAGCAGCCATCACTACACATACCTACTCAGAGAGAGAGCGGTCGTTTCTGCATGCAACACCTGCTCTGGCTGTAACGTTTGGCCAATTCTTCAATAAACTGGTTTGAACAACAAGTGGCACTGAGAAGCCCCCTGAACACCTGATGGCCGGTTTATCCTGTGGACATTGACTGCCCAATTAACCACAGGTCACAGCCTCACGCTAATCTAATCGGGCCAGGTGAGGCTGCTCAAACCAGCCAGCAACCCTCAAGCAGCACTCATCCTCCGGCATGGATAAACTGGTAATGCTACAAAAGTTGGATTAATTTTATTTGGTTTTTATTTAATTTATGTGACCCGGTCCTATCCTCATTGATCATTATTATTGGAAAAGCCAACAACAAGCTTGGACGCTAACACAATAAATCAAACATCCAAGATGTTCCATCATGAAAGCTGATCCATACTCCGCGAGAAGCGAGAACTTGGTTCTCGCACCTAGGGCTGTGAAAACAAAATTACATTTTGTTCTCGCAGCCCTAGGTTCTCGCAGCTTGTTCTCGACACATCAGCCGGGCCGAACTTTGTTCTCGCATCGTGTCCGAGAACTATTGTGTGATTGGTCCATTTGAAGTGGCCGTGGTTAATGCGCTTTCCGCTGGCGCGGAAGTTTGCTGCTGTGGGCGGGGCCTTTGAGTTCTGCACTTGAGTTCTCGCGGAGTATGAAATGTCCAGGGCTGAGAGAACTTTGTTCTTGTTCTCGCAGCCGATTCTGAGTATGTAGCAGCCTTGAGCCTCATGGGCACGAGATAACTTCCACATGTGACAAAGTTCAAGCCTTGTGGTTCCACTCAATCCCAGCCTTCATGCATCATTTAACTGCTCATAATGATTCTACATAACTAATGTTAAAAATGTACTGGCAAAAGGTACTGGTCAATATCACTTTTTGTAATTTTAGGTTTATGTTAATGTCGGGTGTGGAATCAAAGGGGAGCATTATTGGTATTATTAATAGTACTTAGCATTGCTTAGCATCTTGTATGTTCTTAGATGTTGATAACATGCTCACAATGACGTCTGCTCTTATCCCAGCTATTTATGCAGGCAACGTAGCAATTATGAAACTCTGTTAGCCTTCTATTAGCATCGTAACTATGAATGCTCGAAAACAGCTCTATTCTTATCTTTATGTACCACAGTGATATATTGCTGTCTCTTTCAACAAACGTACTCTTTGGATAAAAGCATCTGCCAAATACCCTCCATGTAATGTAACGTAATGGGGGCATTAGAGGACAAGTCGGTAGGACCGTAGCCTTCAGGTACACATAAATACAGGTGTGAGTAGAAGACGAGTGAGACCTGCGTGAGTAAGAGACCAATTTTCCCCGTGTGACTCACCGCGCGTGCGATCGTGAGCGCCGGTGGACAGACCTGCTCATCAACCTCCGCGGCAAAGCTATTCACAACAGAACAGCCGCTCGCCTTCAGCCCCTTGGAAGGTTCAGCGTGCATTTGATGTGTGATTTCACACGGCGAGCTTGTGCGTTAACAGGAAGCACCGCCGAGTCACGGGTTTGCAAGAACGCACGCTGTGTTCAAACCAACAAAAAAATTATCGTTTTGAAACTGAACATGACAGGGTCAAGGTGAGACACAACACAACGAACAAATGAAGGAACGGATGACTCTTATCGGTCAACGTGCCAAGGTTTACCCACTGGGGCTGAATCACGATATATAAAATGATTCGGTTTGCCGTTTTGTTGAAGAGACGGGGTGTCGGGGGTCTCCCCCAAATATTCTCTCCACACATCATCACAGCTTGAGGGCCTGGGAGAATAAACTGGCGAGGCAACACAACACAGGCAAATACAATCATACAAGGAACACGATGCCGAAATCAATTTTCTCCATCTCCCTGCCTCAGCCTCCCTCCCTCCCTACCTCCCTCCCTCACCCCCCCCCCCCCCCCCCTCTCCCTATCTCTCACACCTCCCCCATCTTTGTCTTTCTCCAAGCACCAGGCCCTTCACGGTCCCTCGGGTGTGACGGTTTACATCAATGCAGGAACAATGTTTATTCAATCAACACCATGTTTCGGGTCTTTTTTCACCAATGCAAATCTGACGCCGCCATCAAATAATCGAGAGACCGACTATATTAATGTGGACTTTGGTGGTGTTCATTCCTTTTTTTTTTTTTATCTTATGTTGTTTTTGTGCGTGCAAATGTTTGTGGTCTACATTGCAGCACACAAGGTGTGGTCTGCTCCGCACCAACCAACCTCGCGGTAAAAAAAACTATTTCAACAAGCAAGTGTGTTTTGTTTGGATTGAACGACTCGACCGACTCGTTTTTTGGTCAACATCTGTGCATTGGATCATGAAACGGGGAAACAGCAACAACAGAACAAGAAACGTACAACCAGACACACCCTGAACGGATCCAGCATGACAACAAGCATCGTGTGTTGTGTTGTGAGGGGAGGAACTCACACAAACAAGACAGGCCTAGCTGGCCTAGCTAGCCTAGCACCCAGCGTGTCACATCAGAGGTACACATTCTGCGCTCTGTTGCCCGGTGCCAAACATTCTCAGCGTGACTTGCGGCGAGAAGACGCCACCAAGCCGTGCTCAGCAGGTTCTTCTCCTCACACATCACACACACTGGACCGTTTCCTGTACATTGATTCATTATGATAATGCCCTTCCTGTTTGTCTGGCCAACTTCCTTATAGACCGCTGGAGGAGGAGGGGAGGGGAGGGGTGGGGGTGGGTGCTGCTTCAAACAAGACTGATTTGGAGTATGTGTGTGTAAAGAAATGTGTTATTGATAGATTATTATGGATTTTCTTTCTCTAAAAGAAAAGGGTTAATGCCGCTTCTGGGGCGGCAGTAGCTCAGGAGGTAAGAGCGGTTGTCTGTCAACCGGGAGGTTGCTGATTCGATCCCCCGGCTCCGCCTAGCTAAGTGTCGAGGTGTCCTTGAGCGAGACGCCACCTAACCCTAACTGCTCCTGACGTGTTGGTTGTTACCTTGCATGGTTGACACCGCCGTCGGTGTATGAATGGGTGAATGTCAGGCAATACTGTGAAGTACATTGGATAAAAGCGCTATATAAATGCAATCCATTTTCTCAATTGCACCCCGTCCGTCTGTCCATCTGTCTGTGAGAGAATGATATGCTACTGGGCTGTCCGATGCCATTAGAGACACCATGCTTGTGTCGTCATCCGATTCCCAGAACATGACATCATCCCTGTTGAAAGTAACATGCATCTTTGTCTCTGTCCAGCCACAACTCTGCTCACTCGTCAATGCTCATCTGCTGTGAATCACGCCACCCGCCTCCTCCACCTCCTCCACCTCCTCCTTCACCCACCTTCCATTCACTTGGACGTCATCTTGCACTCGATCACGCTATGTTATTAGTAGCCTCTTACACATCCACTCTCTCTCTCTCTCCATATCCATGTCACGGGGGCTGTGCTGTGCTGTGGTGGGTCTTGTGGTGGGAGAGTGCACGGATCATCACTCCCATTACACAACATCCAAGCCTTTTCCTTCCCTTCTTTCTGCTCTCTTTTTCTGCTCTCCACCCTGGCCTACTTTAGTTACCAATTCTCTTTTTTTCACCTTCATTGGACCAGATGAGGCTCATTGAGATAAAAATCTAATTTTCAAGAGACAACACCAACAAATAAGGCCAAGAGGCACTCGAGGCACATGAGCAGACAGGAACCTCTGAACGGAGAGCGCTGAACTGCTGTCATCTGAAAAATTAAACTTGAAAGTGTATCCTTTTCATTCATGTAATTTTTTAAATTCTACTGCTCCATTGCTTTGTATTGCAAGGCTGCTTTGAACTTTGAAGATCTTATTTTTCTGTCACACACACACACACACACACACACACACACACACACACACACACACACACACACACACACACACACACACACACACACACACACATGCACGCTACTGTTCGTTCATGTCGGACGTGTGTGTATCGAGTGATATTCAATTCAATTCAATTTTATTTGTATAGCCCTGAATCACAAGACAGTCTCAAAGGGCTTTACAGGCCAGTTTGTTATGGGCCAAAAGAGATTTATGACATCTTGAACACAAAACCGCCCACAAGTAGTGTCCGGAATGAGGAAATGCTTGCTTCTCTCTTGTCGTCCTTCCAACCAAAATAATCGAGGCTCGGAGCAAGAAGACAGCTACTGAGACTCCAACCAAGGTGTGGGAGTGTGTGTGTTTGGTGGCTGGCTTAATTGGCCTCACCTGGCCCAGTTAGAGTGTGGGGTGGGTGGGAGTGCAGCCTCACCTGGCCCAGTTAGAGTCTGGGGTGGGTTGGGCTGCACGCCTGTGGTGCATTCGCTAATCAGTGCACCACAGGGTAAGTCCGCCACCAGCACACACACTCAGGGAGCGCAAGCATGCTAGCACGAACCATCTGCTCCATGTCATGATCTTTTTACTAACATTTACAATAATAAATTATTATAAATCACCACTACTGCCTGTGTCCTTGGAGGAGCCCCCGAACGAAGCCACTTGGTGTGGCATTGTGGCAACTACCCAACCAGCCAACCCAGAACCACCCGCCAGGCATCCACCCCGCCAGCATCCTTACCGCGTCCGCAGGGCGTGCCAGGCTGCGTCCACGTCGGCATACAGGTTCTTCTCCGAGGGCTTGCCCGAGCTGGCGCCGTAGCCCGAGTAGTCGTAGGAGAAGACGTTGCAGTTGATCCGGGAGCCCAGGCCGATGTAGAAGCTGCTCATCTGGCCCAGGTCCACCGCGTTGCCGTGCGAGAACAGCAGCGTGTAGCGGGCGCTGGGCGAGCATCGCACAAACATGCAGGCGATGCGGTTGCCGCGGGACGTGCGCGTCATGAAGCACTCGATGGCGTCCCGCTCGCGCGCTGAGTACTGCCAGTCGGCGCGCTCCGACAGGTGCAGGGTCCAGCGGCTGCCGCTCTCGTCGCACATGAGGCTGTAGGTGGGCTCCGGCGGCAGGAAGGCCAGCTTGGAGGCGATCTTGCTGGGGCACGGCGGGCAGCAGAACAGGCAGCACAGCTCGCTCAGCGATAGGTGGTTCATCCTGAGAGCTATGGCACGGCACGGTGAAAGCCACACCGAGAGAGAGGAGAGAGGACAGAGGAGAGAGGAGAGAGGAGAGAGGAGAGAGGAGAGGAGAGAGGAGAGGAGAATAGAATAGAGGAGAATAGAGGAGAATAAAGGAGAGAGGAGTGGGGAGAAGAGAGGAGAGAAGAGAGAGGAGAACAGAGGAGGACAGAGGAGAACAGAGGAGAGAAGAGAGAAGAGAGAGGAGAGAGGAGAAGAGAGGAGAGATGGGAGAGGAGAGAGGAGAGGGGAGAGAGGAGAAGAGGGGAGAAGAGAGGAGAGGAGAATAAAGGAGTATAGAGGAGAGAGGAGAATAGAGGAGAGAGGAGAATGGAGGAGAGAGGAGAAAGGAGAGAGGAGAGGGAAGAAGAGAGGAGAGAGGAGACAGGCCGTTAATGGTGAAAGGAGGTTCACTTCAACATCAACGACGAGGGATGAGGGGGAAGGGGGAGGTGGGGGGGAGTAGTGGATTAAATACTGGTGTTGCACTTGCACAGCAGGATTTCAGAGCAGGGTGAGTGTGACTGCATCATCAGGCACAGTCGCAGTAAGCCGACAGAACGGAGTGGAGATGTGTAGGAAGGCAAGGACGAAGCAAATGGTACGTGGCAACTTAAGTTTGGCTGTCACGATTTGAAGTCAGAATTGAGAATAGAATAAGGACGGTTTGGTGGTGCTCAAATGAAGTCACTATGTGCAAGAGTTGCACCAATAGGCCGAATTGAGATGGAGTCAAGTTACTGTAGTATTGTGTAAAGAACACAGGATACAAATGTGCTGTTACGCCTGTAGTAACAAGCCCAATCCCTCAGACTTCAGATACAGCTCACAGTCCTGCCACCTGCAGAAGTTTTTCGGATGACTCTGCCATTGTGGGCTGTATCAGCAAGGGGCAGGAGTCCGAGTACAGGAGTGTGGTGGACGGTTTCGTGGAGTGGTGTGGACTGAATCACCTGCAACTCAACATCTCTAAGACTAAGGAGTTGGTGGTGGATTTCAGGAAGCAACCGACTCCCCTGAAACCGGTCAGCATCAGGGGGACCGAGGTGGACATTGTCGAGGAATATAAGTACCTGGGTGTTCACATAGACAATACAATGGACTGGACTAAAAACACAGAGGCCCTGTATAAGAAAGGTCAGAGTCGCCTGTATTACCATTCAACATTATGTGCATTTTTCCTCAGTATTATGTGCAATATTATTATTACTGACCAACATCATGTGCAATACTCTCTATCATGTGCTATATTATTATTATTATTATCATGTTATCTATAAATATGATCTGTAATACTACATCTCCGTTCAACATTTTGTGCAATATTCTTCACTTCAATTATGCCAAATCGTTTTGGCCGTCTGAATATCTTATCTTGCCTATATTGACATTGTACAGTGTATATTCGTAAATCTGTTAGTTTATTTGTATTATTCTGTCGATTTCACGATTGTTGTATTGTACTGTATTGCTATGCAACCTGGCACAAAAATTTCCTTCGGGATTAATAAAGTTCTATCTTATCTTATCTTACAAAGAAGTGGCCCCTCTCCTCTCAGGAGACTAATACAAGGAGTCATAAATGGACATTGTGCAGCAAGAAGAATTACATGAATTTCCCCCTCTGGCAGCAAGACAGCAAGACAGCCTGTGTAGAGCGAGTTTGGCATGTAGACTTACTATTGATTTTGTATCTCTGTATGCATCTGGATTCCCTACCACCACCACCACCACCACCACAGTCACAGTCATTAGAGAGCCTGGGGCCCCTATTATGATCTCCTTCTCCTCCTCTGCCTAAAGGCTGTGGGGCCCCTACCCTGAGACACTATGCTGCCAGGCCCCCAGTCCTCCCTGATGACTATGGTCTGTAGTGTATGATGTTGGTCAAGTCTATATGTTGAGAGGTTTGTGATGAACAACAACATCAAAAACAAGTTTGGCAATAAGAAGATTAATTGATTGATATCTTTTTAAATGCCCAACACTGACACAATGAGATAAGAGTTAATAGATATCTGCTGGGTTACAGCTTTCGACCCTGAACACACACATATATATATATATATATATATATATATATATAGCCTATTTTGTGGTGTGAGATGACCTTTCCTGTATGGCAGGCAAGCGTCAACATTATGAACATCATTAATATCATAATATATATATAATATATATATACACATTAATCAGTATAATAGCAGCTCCATCATGAACATACACACACAGATCCACTGCTCCACTGGTATTACTAGGCTATTACAAAAAAAGGTATTCAGGTTGATTACTATATTTACTATTCATATTAAAAGGATTTCTGTGAAGAGAGAAAGACGCGTGCACATTACCTGATAAGAATGAGATGATAATGAAGAGAGAAGAGAGAAGACAATCGTCCAGTAGATCACCCTCCCGCTGCCCCGTCCGCGTCGCTCCGAGCTAGTGAAGCGTTCCAGTCGTGCGCTCGGAAGTCGGAATTTGCGTCATTGTACCCCCTTTCCCACGATGCTCGGAAGTCGGCGGTGGGAGCCGGGGAATGACGTGAAACCCGGGTTGAGCGTGGCTGCTGTTTACTCCGTGGGATTGGAGAGATTCTTTCGACGCTACTTTCCGAGTTGGAAGTCCGGACTTCAGGGCTAGCGTTCCAAAAGGGGCAGTCGGGAAATTCCGCCTTCCGAGTACGACTGGAACGCACCAATAATACCGCAAGTGGCCGGCGGCGGCGCTGTTTACATTCTGAAGCGTCAAAAGCTGTTGTTTAGCTTTCGTTTGACTGTAAAAGCGAGATAACTGAACAACATAAGCGGGCCCTGCGATAAAACAACAACATGAATACATACCACAAACAAAATGACGCTCTGTCAGGTTTGTAAAGGTTCTAAAATGTACACATGTCTTGCTGTCAGTCAGCAGTGATTGACAGGCCAATTATGGTCACTATATAAGTAAAGTAAAGTCATTTATTTCTTATTAAAGGAAATTATTAAAGGAAAAGGAATGCAAGTCAAGTCCCTGTGGATAACACAATGAAACACTAAAATCATAATATAGGCTCATAAAATAAACAAAAATAAATAAAATGATATTATATTACATATATTACATGATATTACAACGCCAGGTGTTACATTACTTGAAATAAATGTAAATTACGTCCCTCAAAAATCTGTAGAAGCTCTAAGGGCAGCATAGTGATTAATAGTGATTATTAAAGCAATTACTATGATAAAATCATAAAGGGACAACATGTCACTAGTACATTATCCTTGTGTTATTTATTCATTATTGTAAATGTATGAAGAAACCCGTCGCTTAGTTAGATTACTCTATTTTCTGTATCACTTTTTTTTTTAATATCATTGTTTGGTACGCTAGGGGATTGATTTAAAAAATGTAAAATTAATAGACGAAAAAATTCCACACACATTCTGTAAAGCAAAAAAAAATAAATTGTATAATTTGTATCTTGAAGCGCCGGGGTCACGTAGTCCGTATACTTCCGGGTTGGTGTTGTGGAGGAAGCACGTGTGTTGTATGAACATCTCTTATCTTTCATCTCTCTCAACCCTCAACTCTCATCAAACATGAGCAGCCAGAAGGGCAACGCGTCTCGATCGCGGGCACAGAAGCACCAGAACAGCGTCGGCTACAGAAACGACAAGTACGGAGCGAGTGTTCAAGTGAAGGTACATACACACACATACA
Source organism: Coryphaenoides rupestris (assembly GCA_002895965.2). Classification (NCBI taxonomy): domain Eukaryota; kingdom Metazoa; phylum Chordata; class Actinopteri; order Gadiformes; family Macrouridae; genus Coryphaenoides; species Coryphaenoides rupestris. The sequence goes on along the minus strand of PIJE02001029.1, from coordinate 127,720 downwards.
CATGTTTGGGTTGAATAAAGATAATAACGTGTCCATGCTCTGTGTCTGTCTGTCTGTCTGTCGTCTGTCTGTCTGT